>VWZE01008264.1:0-17148 GCA_013396675.1 Eubucco bourcierii
CCCCACCACCATCACCACCGCACAGCTTCACTCAGACTTAGCAATTAAGCATCAGCTGCCGCTGCCAGAGTAGCTGTGAAACTGTGGGGTAAAAGTCACAGCTCGCCAGTACCAATTAGCTGCTAATGAACATCAGCAATCCCCCCGGTGAAGGGAGCTTGAGACAAAATGAAGACCCAAAATAACCACCCCTACGCCTTGCGCCGCCGTCTACCGGCGCCCGCCGCCGCCGCAGGATGCTCTGCCCTGCCTCTCTCTGCCCTGCTGCATCTCCTGTGGAATGGAGGGAGACCAAGACCCAGTGGGTTAAAGCCGATTGGAGGAGGAAAGGTTGGGTTGGAAGCAGTTGCTTTCTCTCAGGTCACTCTTGCAGCCGGGCTGTAATAAATTTAAAGCGGAGCTGCCGCCGTGCCACGGGAAAGCAGCAGCCTTAAAAGGAAGTCAGTCAATTTCAGCTCGTTCCTGAAGGGGAATAATTAAACACTCGAAAGACGTGGGAGAATTTTAAGCAGTCAGCAAGGATTTAAGACAACATATCATCCTCATCCCGACTGAAATTAAAAGGGAATGATAAAACGTAGGCAGGAGAGAGCAAGACTGATGGCGGCCAGATGAAAAGAGCTACGTCGAGAGGAGCCTCAGTCAATCAAAACCAGCTCACCTCTGCCGGCTGAAAAGAGATTGAAGGGTTGCAGAAAAGCCTCGTGGTTGTACGGCTTAGCTCCACAATTGTGGTGTGCGACTCAAAAAGATGATGAAAAGGTCTCAGGAAGAGGAAAATTTAAGCACGGCTCCAGAAACAGGTGGACCGACCCTTGGGGATGGGGTGGAAAAGGAAAAGCCTGCCAAAGGATCTGCACTGACCCTTAGGGATGGGGTGGAAAAGGAAAAGGCTGCCAAAGGATCTGCACTGATCCTTAGGGAAGGGATGGAAAAGGAAAAGGCTTCCAAGGGATCTGCACTGACCCTTAGGGATGGGATGGAAAAGGAAAAGACTTCCAAGGGATCTGCACTGACCCTTAGGGAAGGGATAGAAAAGGAAAAGGCTGCCAAAGGATCTGCACTGACCCTTAGGGAAGGGATGGAATAGGCTGGCAAAGGGTTGGAAGCATGAGTGGTGTAAGTGTATCTGTGCCAGTCTTGGAGGCACATGAGACCTGTCACAGAGTGGCTTAGGTTGGAAGAGACATCAAAGTGCAGACATGTGCCAGGCACCTCTGAAGCTCTCCACCTTCCAGGAGTCACTCCTGCCATGTGCCAGACACCTCTGAAGCTCTCCCCCTTCCAGGAGCCATCTCTGAAGCTCTCCACCTTCCAGGAGCCATCTCTGAAGCTCTCCACTCTCCAAGTGCCACCACTGAAGCTCTCCCCCTTTCAGTAGCCACTCCTGCCATGTGCCAGGCACCTCTGAAGCTCTCCACCTTCCAGGAGCCATCTCTGAAGCTCTCCACTCTCCAAGAGCCACCACTGAAGCTCTCCCCCTTTCAGTAGCCACTCCTGCCATGTGCCAGGCACCTCTGAAGCTCTCCACCTTCCAGGAGTCACTCCTGCCACATGCCAGGCATCTCTGAAGCTCTCCACCCTCCAAGAGCCATCTCTGAAGCTCTCCACCTTCCAGGAGCCACTCCTGCCATGTGCCAGGCATCTCTGAAGCTCTCCACCCTCCAGAACCCACCTCTGAAGCTCTCCATCTTTCAGGAGCCTCTCCTGCAGTATGGCAGGCATCTCCTGAACACTCCACCCTCCCATGTTTTTTCATCAGCTGCTTCCAGAAGACTAAGTTTGAGTTTATCAATGGGCTGAGGAAAGCTCACAGGCAGGGAAGGAGCCTGCTGGAAAGAAAAAACAGCAGAGCAAAGAAGAGTCAGCACCTTTTGGTGTTCCAAATGAGACCTACAAGCAATGCAGCTTATGGAAAGGTGCCTCTGTGAGTATTATGCAGTGGCAAGAGTTCAGTCCTCATATCACTGTGAAGGAATAGATCCCAGGCTCCAAAGATAACTAAAATAAAACAAACAAAAAAAAAAAATCTATCTTAGGCACTGTAAAGCACTATGACATTAAGGGGGGGAAAAAAAGAATTAGAAATCACAGAAAGGAAGCAAATCTCTGCATTTACCAGAATCAAAGGTCTTCTGCAAAACCCTCTGGAAGGTAATTAAGGTGGTTGGGGCACCTCAGTCACGTCTGACCCAGCAGATAATAACAGTGCTGCAATCCAGGAGAACCGAAACAGTTGCACCAGGTGAGCCCAGGAAGGCAGCTCACCAGGCACTCAGCATTACACCCCAACACGGGTGTTGACCTAGATAGAGAGGAGGAAAGGGCTGCAAATACCAAAGGGAAACTTTTTGTTCTTTGTGAGAGCTCCTGGAGTTAGCAGAGAGCTGCTAAAATAGGTGAGAAGTCTCGGGGCAGGAATTGTGTCAATCGGCGGAGAGCCGCGGGGGAGAGGAGCAAAAGTATCTGACAGGAGGAGGGGAGGAAGGAGCATGAACTCCTTGGGAAGTCAATGATTTCTCCTTCAGAGGGCTAAAAGCAATCTATTAGGAGATCACACACACACAAAATAAACGCATCAGACATTTCTCATCGAGGGAAGGGGGATGGGGAGGGGGGAGGGAAACGACGATGAGCATCTAGCAGCAGCTAGAGAAAACATCTCCAGGCATCACCCACTTCAGAACTGCCTGGAGAGAGAGAGAATGAAGATGAGTAGGTAAAAAAAAACAAACCCACAACAATCACCCAACCAAAGCAGCAGCATTTTTACAGGCAGTCTAAGGACACAGTCCAAGAGCCATCAGCATTTACAGATTCCTCGAGAGCTTGGAAGGCTTCTGTCATATTGCAACATCTTGACCTCGCTGATCTTGTGCTTGCATTCAAAGGTAGTCCCATCAAAGGCAGTGCCAACACTCAAGGAGACTGAGACACGACTAGTAGCAATTATTTGAATCACAGGGTTCAGTGATTGAGTCTGCCCGAAGCTGCTTTTAGCCTACTCTGGGATGCCATGACCTAGGGATTTACTCTCCCCCTCTACTCTGCCCTGGTGAGGCTGCAGCTGGAGTATTTTGACCAGTTCTGGGGGCCCTCAGATCAAGCAGAGCATATGGGTTTGAGCTGGCAGAGGGGAGATTGAAAGTGGAGGTTAGGAGGAAGTTGTTTGCAGTGAGGGTGGTGAGACACTGGCACAGGTTGCCCACAGGGAGGTTGTGGAGCACAGAATCACCCAACGTGATCTTTGATCACGTTGGGTGATTCTGTGCTCCACAACCTCCCTGGAGGTCTTCTGCGCTCCACAACCTCCCTGGAGGTGCTCAAGGCCAGGTTGGACAAGGCCTTGAGTGACCTAAACTAGTTGGAGGTGTCCCTGCCTATGGCAGGGGTTTGGAACTGGCTGAGATTTGAGGTCCCTTCCTACCTTCCCATTCTATGATAGAACTGCTTGAGAGAGTCCAGTGTAGAGCCACAAAGATGCTGAAGGGAATGAAACAGCTCTGATATAAGGAGAGCCTGAGGGAGCTGGGAGAGAAGGAACCTGAGAGGTGGCCTCATTCATGTTGATAAAGATGTGCAGGGTGAGTGCCAGGAGCCAGGCTCTGCTGGGTGATACCCAGTGCCAGCACAAGGGGCAATGGTGGAAGCTGAGGCAAAGGAAGCTCCATGGAAACATGAGGAGGATTTTTTTTTCCTTGTGAGGGTGACAGAGCCCTGGAACAGGCTGCCATGGGGGGGTTGTGGAGTCTCCCTCTCTGGACATATTCAATATCCACCTGGATGTGTTCCTGTGTGATCTGGTCTAGGTCATCCTACTCTGGCAGGAGGGGTTGGAACTGGATGAACTTTGGAGGTCCCTTCCAGCCCCTGACATTGTGTGATACTCTGGAGAGGGCTGAAAAAAAATTCTCTTTCATGCCTACCCCAGGCCAGCATGAATCTTTCCTGTGAAGGAGAGTGGATGCAAGGCTGCCTTCATCTGCTGAGCCACTGCCTGCAAGCCCTTCCCCAATGGAAGCTTCCCTCAATCACAGGGCTCCATGCATCACCAACAGCTTGGCAAGGTCCCCACTGGTGGTAGAATTGTTCTGATTTTAGCTGGGAGAAAAGTTGTGGGCTTGTTTTTTTTTTTTTTTTTTTCCGTAGCTGGATCAGTGCAGTGGTTTGGATGTAGAATGAGAATGGTGACTGGGGAGGTTGGACAAGATGACCCATAAAAGGTTCCTTCCAACCCAAACTGGTCTATGATGGATGGACTCAATGGTCTTGAAGGCTTTTTTCAACCCAAATTGGTCTATGATGGTTGGATTCAGTGACATTAGAGGTCTTCTGTGACCCAAACCAGTGGATGATCTTAGAGGTCCTTTCCAACCCAAACCAGTCTATGATGGTTGGACTCAGTGATCTCAGATACCTTTCCCAGCCCAAACCAGTCTATGGTGGTTGGACTCAATGACCTTAGAGACCTTTTCCAGCCCAAACCAGTCTAGGATAGGTGGACTCAATGATCTTAGAGACCTTTTCCAGCCCAAACCAGTCTATGATAGGTGGACTCAATGACCTTAGAGACCTTTTCCAGCCCAAACCAGTCTATGGTGGTTGGACTCAATGACCTTAGAGACCTTTTCCAGCCCAAACCAGTCTATGATGGTTGGACTCAATGACCTTAGAGACCTTTTCCAGCCCAAACCAGTCTATGATAGGTGGACTCAATGACCTTAGAGACCTTTTCCAGCCCAAACCAGTCTATAATAGGTGGACTCAATGATCTTAGAAACCTTTTCCAATCCCAACCAGTCTATGATAGGTGGACTCAATGACCTTAGAGACCTTTTCCAACCCAAACCAGTCTATGATAGGTGGACTCAATGACCTTAGAGACCTTTTCCAGCCCAAACCAACCTATGGTGGTTGGACTCAATGACCTTAGAGACCTTTTCCAACCCCAACCAGTCTATGATAGGTGGACTCAGTGATCTTAGAAACCTTTTCCAGCCCCAACCAGTCTATGCTGGTTGGACTCAATGACCTTGGAGACCTTTTCCAGCCCAAACCATTCTATGGTGATTGGACTCAGTGACTTTAGAGACCTTTTCCAGTCCAAACAAGTCTATGGTGGTTGGACTCAAGGACCTTACAGACCTTTTCCAACCCAAACCAGGCTATGATGATTGGACTCAATGACCTTAGAGACCTTTTCCAACCCAAACCAGTCTATGATAGGTGGACTCAATGACCTTAGAGACCTTTTCCAGCCCAAATGAGTCTATAATGGGTGGACTCTAACCTGGTTCCTGACCAAAATGATGCCCTTGTGGTTGAACAAGGAGGGCAGGGACTTCCTGGAGCAGGTCCAGAGGAGGGCCACAGAGATGATCAGAGGATTGGAGCACCTCTCCTACAAAGCCAGGGTGAAAGAGCTGGGTCTGGTCAGCCTGGAGAAGAGAAGGGTCTGCAGACACCCTGGAGCAACATTTCAAGTTCTGAAGGGAACTTAGAGAAAAGCTGAGGACTATTTAAAACGGCTTGAAACTAGAGCAGGGTGGGTTTAGGTTAGACATAAGGAGGAAGTTGTTCACCAGGAGAGTAGCAAAACAATGAAAGAGGTAGCCCAGACATGTGGAGGAAGCTCCACCCTTGGAGGCATTCAAGATTCAACTTGATGGTGCCATTCTGTCATTCTGAGGTTGGAGCTTTATTTCATTTCTCCTTTTGAGGGGTTCTCAGACATTGCCTCCAGGCTAATTCAATGCTCCTCAAAACATTGCACAGATTCACGCCTGTGGTTTTGACAATTCTACAAGTGAGCAGAAAGCAGCAGCTAAACAGAGAGGAGCTCAGCCTCAGTAAGGAGGCCCAACCAGCACCCATGGGTGGTGTTAGAGTGACCAGCAAGTTACTATCCTAACGAACCAGGGGGGCCACCAGGCCCCCCTGGCCTTTGATCCCCTTCACCCAGAGTACACCATGGATGGACTCACCAGTGAGGATGGGAGAAGGAAGCGAGGATGGGAGGAGGATCCCTCTGCCCAGTTGGGCAACCTAAGGTTTCTGCCTTTTCTGGGGCTGGTTATAAAGGGGAGTGGGCAGGGAGAGCAAATTGGGCACACCTGGGGTGGGAGGAGACTCCCACAGAGCCCAGGTGCTCTGAGTTCGGAGGGGAAAGAGGGCAAAATGTAGGGTGGGGTGGAAAAAGTAGAGGTAGAAGGATGGAGAGGGTAGAGAGAATGGAGAGGATGAAGAGGGAAATAAGGAAAAAGGAAAGAGATAAAGAGGCAATGATGACAATGGGAGGACAGAAGAAGATGGAGAGGAAAGGGGTGAGATGGATGAGAATCACAGAATATTAAGGGCTGAAGAGATCTTGAAACATCAAGTCCAATCCCCCTGCCAGAGCAGGCTCACCTGTACCAGATCACACTGCCACACCATATCTGCCCCTTTTCACCCCCACCCACCTCATTTCTCCCTTTTTCCCCCCAAACTCAGAGCACCTGGGCTCTGTTGGAGTCTCCTCCCACACCAGGTGTGGCCACTTTGCCCTCCCTGCCCACTCCCCTTTATAATGAGCCCAGGGAAGGCAAGCCTCAAGCTTGCCCGAATGGGCAGAGGGATCCTCCTCTCATCCTCCCTGGTGAGTCTTTCCATGGTGCACACTGGGTGAATGGTGGAGGTGATCTAATGGCCTGGGGGGGCCTGCTGGCCCCCCCAGTTAGGTAGGATTAGGCTTGATGGTCATTCTAACACCATTAATAGGTGATGGTTGAGTCTCTTAGAGGGGCTGAGCTCCTCTGTGTGGTGTTGTAGGTGGTTTGAGGGTCTCACCAGGCTCTGGGGTGGGTGCACAGGCTTATCTTTGTGATGGATATGTTAGACCTGCTCAAATCTAGGTGTTAATTGTTCTTCAGTTGCCTTTTGTTGTCTTTTGCTCCTAGCAGCTTTTGACTTCTGCTTCAGCTACAGTTGGTCTGTGATTGGAAAGAACAAAGTCAACTCAGTTTTAACTTACAGGAAAGCTTCTCCAAAGCTGGCAAACTCCTAAGTGAAAATGGATTTAGCAGTGGGAAGATCATAAAGTCACAGAGGTTGGAAACAACTTCCAAGGTCATCAAGGGCAACCTTCTACCCAACAGCTCCAGGACAACTTGACCATGTCCTGAAGTGGTACATCTACTTGTTCTCTGAGCATCTCCAGGGATGGTGTCTCCATCAGCTCTACAGAGATGTTAGAGCTTCTCCAATGTGACCATGGGTAGTGAAGGCAGATAGAAACAAAAAAAGAAAAGAGAACTAGACTGTAAAATAAAAACAAATATATGTGATCCTGCTCTGGCATGGGGGTTGGCCTGGAGGACTGGATGATCTTTCCAGCTCACTTCCAGCCCCTAACATTCTGTGACTCGGTCTTACAGACCTTTTCCAGCCCCAACCAGTCTATGGTGGTTGGACTCAATGATCTTAGAGGCCTTTTCCAACCCCAACCAGTCCATGGTGGTTGGACTCAATGACCTTAGAGGCCTTTTCCAACCCCAACCAGTCTATGGTGTTTGGGCTCAATGACCTTAGAGGTCTTTTTCAACCCAAACCAGTCTATGGTGATTGGACTCAGTGATCTTAGAGACCTTTTCCAACCCAAACCAGTCTATGGTGGTTGGACTCAATGACCTTAGAGGCCTTTTCCAACCCCAACCAGTCTATGGTGGTTGGACTCAATGATCTTAGAGACCTTTTCCAACCCAAACCAGTCTATGGTGGTTGGACTCAATGATCTTAGAGGCCTTTTCCAACCCAAACCAGTCTATGGTGGTTGGACTCAATGACCTTAGAGACCTTTTCCAACCCAAACCACCAAACCTTTTTGCTACATTAATTTTCCTTATTATTAGAGTTTATTTTAGTTACTAAATTGGTCTTATCTCAACCCATAATTTTTGCTGCTACTTTTCTTTTTGTTTGTTTGTTTTGTTTTTAGATTCTGCTCTGCCTGCCAGTGAAGGACCAGGAGGCAGTGAGTATCTGCATGGTCCCAGTTGCTAGCTGGGGTTAAACCACAGCAGGCAGGGCAGCATTAGAATTCCTGGTGGCAGCTTAATGCCACTGCAGCCTGACAACACAGACAACTCCTCTGACAAGAACTCACTCTGTCAATCCCAATTCACTCAAGAGTTGTTGATGGCTCAACAAAAGAATGCTGAGAGGGCACAGCCTGGTCAGGTCTTCTCTGTCTGTGGCACTTCACGCTGAACACAGGTGCCATAAACCCAGCATCAAATCCTGACGCCGCTGTAAAAGCCTGAGCTGTGTCTGCTGGATCTGCACACTGAGGTGTTCCAGCAATGCAGAGATTCAGTCTGAGTGATGGCAGGAAGTGTTCAGCCCCTGATGAAGAGGGAGTTGGTTTAAGCTCAATGCTAACAGAAGGCAAAGCCTCTGGACAAGAGCATCCTGGTGGTGCTGCAACACATAAGTGCTACAGAACCAAGAATTGTCAGGGTTGGAAGGGACCTCAAGGTCCATCCAATTCCAACACCCCCTGTGTAAAGGCTTAACCCTCCTGGGTGACATCCTGCCATGAGCAGGGACACCTCCCACTAGATCAGCTTACTCAGAGCCACAGCCAACCTGGCCTTAAAGCCCTCCAGGGCTGGGGTTTCTACCACCTCCTTGGACAACCTGTGCCAGTATTTCACCACCCTCAGAGGGAAGAACTTCATGTCAGTTGGAAAAGACTTTTAAGACCATGAAGTCCAATCCTTACCCAACTCTACCAAGTCTAATGTTAAACCACATCCCTCAGCACCACACCTCTGCCTTTTGGGGGCTGTCCCTTCCCTTACAAAAGCCACACCTGACAATCTAGGGAGCCTTATTTCTGCAAGCACCGGGGCTCGACAATCATAAGCGCTCTTGGCAGCCTCCACGATTGCTATTACCATGGACTCCAGTCCAATTTCTGTTCCTGTCTCCCACTCCAGTGCAATCCAAATGCTTGTGGAAGGGGGTTAATTTCTTAATTTAAGAATCATTAGTGAGAGAAATTGCACCATGCAGCTGTCTGGGGTCCTCACTGAAATGCCTCTACCAGCTGTGATTCAAGCTGACCAGCTTTGTTCTCCTAGATTTGATACCGATAGCAACAGTCGGCTTGGGTCAATTAAATGTTTTCTTCTTTGTTTGTCACCATAAGTCTTGATAATAAATCTGGAAGCACTCATCCACCCGAGCAGGACACAGCATCCATAATGTATGGGAGCTTGCAAATCAGGACCAAGTGGCTGAACACCAAAAGAAGCCTCCTTTTCCCAGCTGGATTCTTCATCCCCCCGCCCCTGGTTAATTGCGCATCCACCCGAAGGGCTTCGCCGTGGTGTTAGGTGAGAGCTTTGCCTCCACCTAATGATTTCAAATCCAGCTTTTAATTGCTCCTCCATGCCCCTGAGAAGGCAGCTCTGTCAGCACAAAGTTATGAGCAGTGATTAGGCAGCAAAAAGGCAGCATGTGCTGGCCTGCCTCAGCCCCTACTCCACCACAGTGGTAGGAGGCGAGGGGAGATGCGGGAGGGTGGACTTTAGCTTCTGCTGGGAAGCAGCACAGCTCCTGGGGAGCTTTTCCTCTGCTTGTTAGCAGGAGCTAATACCCATGTTAATGCTATTGTTACTGTGCCCTAGAGCCAGCCTGGTTACAGCAGCAGACACTGCAATCACTCCTTCATTTGGTTGTGTAGGCATGTCTGCTGCTTCAGTTAATAACCTCAGACTTGGCCTTAATTCAACACAGCCAGGTTGATCAAGCTTTTGACGCCATCTCCCTCAGCTTTCCCTCATTTGGAAGCTGGAGAAGTAGGGGCTGGCTGAAAGGACTATTAGATGGCTAGAAAATTGGCTGGGCTGCTAGGCTCCAAAGCATGGCAATCAATGGCTCAACATCTGGTTGGCAGCCAGTAATAAGCAGAGTGCCTCAGGGGTCAATACTGGGGCTGATATTGTTCAATATCTTCATCAGCTACCTGGGTGATGAGACAGAGAGCACCCTCAGCAAGTCCAGGGACAGGACTGAATTAGAGAGGATGATTGGCACAGCAAACAGTGGAGCTCCAATCCAGGGGGGACCTTGAGAAACTTGAGCGTGGAGGCCAACAGCAACTCGGTGGAGTTTGACCAAGAAGTGCAAAATTATGCATTGCGCCTGGCATGGGCCCAGGCTGGCAGCTGAAGGACTGCCAGGGCAAACAAGCCTCCAGCACAATCTCAGCCTGAGCAAGGCAAGCCTCATCTTGGGCTGCACTGCTGTGAGCAAGGCTAGGAGGCATCAGAGAATCACAGAAGCATCCAGGTTGGCAAAGCCCCTCAGGATCACCAAGTCCAACCTAGAGCCCTACTCCATGAATCATAGAATCATAGAATCATAGAATGGTAAGGTTGGAAGGGACCTCAAGGATCATCTAGTTCCAACCCCCTGCCATAGGCAGGGACACCTCCCACTAGTACAGGTTACTCAAGGCCTCATCCAATCTGGCCTTGAACACATCCAGGGAGGGAGCATCCACAACCTCCCTGGGCAACCTGTTCCAGTGCCTCACCACCCTTACTGTAAAGAACTTCCTCCTAACATCCAGTCTAAATCTCCCCTCTGCCAGTTTAAGCCCATTGCCCCTTGTCCTGTCATTGCAGGACCTTGTAAATAATCCTTCCCCAGCCTTCCTGTAGGCCCCCTTCAGATACTGGAAGGCTACTATCAGGTCCCCTCGAAGCCTTCTCTTCTCCAGGCTGAGGAGCCCCAACTCTTGTAGCCTGTCCTCATAGGAGAGCTGCTCCAGCCCTCTGATCATCTTTGTGGCCCTCCTCTGGACCCGCTCCAACACTTCCATGTCCTTCCTGTGCTGAGGGTTCCAGAACTGCACACAGTACTCCAGGTGGGGTCTGACGAGAGCAGAGTAAAGGGGCAGAATCACCTCCCTTGCTCTGCTGGCCACGCTTCTCTTGATGCAGCCTAGGACTCGGTTGGCTGTCTGGGCTGCATGTGCACACTGCAGACTCATGTTGAGCTTTTCATCAACCCAGACTCCAAGGTGAATGAGATTCACCTTAAAGCATAGCACCCAAGCACCACATCTAAACCACCCTGAAACATATCCAGGGTGACTCCATCAGCTCCCTGGGTAGCTCATTCCAGTGCCTATGTTACCTTCAACTTCACCTTTCATTTGTGTGCCTCTGCACCCTGGAGGTGCTGGGACATGGTAGTGCTGTGGGTGTGTGTGAGAGGGGCAGAGCAGCTTGGCTGAGAAGCTGTCCCCCAAAGAGCAGCTCTCTCTAGCTCTGTCTGAGGCAGTGCAGATGGGGTTGGATTGGATGACTTTTGGAGATCCCTTCCAATCCAGCCCATCTCACAGTTCAGAATCACAGAAGCACCCAGGTTAGCAAAGCCCCTCAGGATCACCAAGTCCAACCTAGAAACCTACTCTACAAGATTCACCTTAAACCATAGCACCCAAGCACCACATCTAAACCACCCTGAAACATATCCAGGGTTGGTGACTCCATCACCTCCCTGGGCAGCTCATTCCAGTGCTTATGTTTCCTTCACCATGGCCTCCCCTTTGTGTGCCTCTGCACCCTGGAGGTGCTGGGACATGGCAGTGCTGTGGGTGTGTGTGAGAGGGGCAGAGCAGCTTGGCTGAGAAGCTGTCCCCCAAAGAGCAGCTCTCTCTAGCTCTGTCTGAGGCAGTGCAGATGGGGTTGGATTGGATGACTTTTGGAGATCCCTTCCAACCCAGCCCATCTCACAGTTCAGAATCACAGAAGCACCCAGGTTAGCAAAGCCCCTCAGGATCACCAAGTCCAACCTAGAAACCTACTCTACAAGATTCACCTTAAACCATATCTCCAAGTACCACAACCAAACCACCCTGAAACATATCCAGGGTTGGTGACTCCACCACACCCCTGAGCAGCTCACTCCAGTCCCTGACCACTCTTTCCATGAAAAACATTTTCCTAATGTCCAATCTAAACCTCCCCAGCCTCAGCTTGAGGCCACAGAAGCCTACACCATAGTACCATGTCCACTTGTGGGCCTCCAAGTTGAAGAGTGACATGGGAGAAGCAGAGGTGAGCCAACAGAGATTATCAAGACCTGTGGCTTGTGGGCTGTGAAGGAAGGTAGAGGGGAGCCAGGACATTCTCACCTGGCTAAGGGTAGGCTTAGGGGTGATTTAATTGCAGCCTTCAGCCAGCTGAAGGACAGGCAGGATAATGGAGATGCTCTCCTCAGTGGTGCCAGGTGATAGTATAACAGCAACACATAGCACTGGAGGTTCAGGCTGGACCTTAGACAAGCCCAGTGCCCAGGAAGGTGATGGGCTCCAGAGCAAGCTCCTCAGAGGGGCAGGGGGAGCTCCTCCAGAAGTTGCCAAGACTTGGCTGGACAACACCATGACCCAACCTAGCAAGAGCAGTAGTAATGCTCCCATCAGATATTTTGCTCAGAGACTCCTGGTGAGCACCTTCACAACTCTTCAGTTAGAATCCAATTTCCTGAGTTTTTTATTGCTTTAAAGCATTTATTCAGGGCTGTTGAGAAGCTGCTTTTGGTGAGAGACCTACAAACCCCTACCTACAAGAGCTGCTGGCTGCAGGAGAGCAGCAGAGAGTTCAGACAGATGCCTTGATCTCGAATTAGAGGGAACAAGAGTAACATCCTTCTGCCCCTTGGCTCTGTTCTCCTCAACCCCACCTGCAGTCCTGGGTGTAGTTTTGGAGCCCCCAGCACAGGAAGGACATGGAAGTGTTGGAGCCAGTGCAGAGGAGACCACAAAAATGCTGAGAGGGCTGCAGCAGCTCTGCTGTGAGGACAGGCTGAGAGAGTTTGGGCTGTGCAGCCTGGAGAAGAGAAGGCTTCGAGATGACCTTGGAGTGGCCTTGCAGGATGTGAAGGGGACTCCAGGAAGGCTGGGGAGGGACTATTGACAAGGGCTTGCAGTGTTAGGACAAGGGGCAATGGGTTTGAAGTGTCAGAGGGGAGATTGAAAGTGGATGTTAGGAGGAAGTTGTTTGCAGTGAGGGTGGTGAGACACTGGCACGGGTTGCCCAGGGAGGTTGTGGAGCACAGAACCACCCAACGTGATCAAAGATTCTGTGATTCTGTGCTCCACAATCTCCCTGGAAGTCTTCTGTGTTCTACAACCTCCCTGGAGGTGTTCAAAACCAGGTTGGACGAGGCCTTGAGTGGGAAGTGTCCCTACCTATGGCAGGGGGTTGGAACTAGATGATCTTTGAAGTCCCTTCCAACCTTCCCATTCTATGATCCCCAAGCTACCCTAGAGTTATTAAGGTTGGAAGAAACATCTAAGCTCATCAGGCCCAACCTTCTACTCAACACCTCCATGACCACAAGACCACTGGGGGTTCCTTCTCTAGGCTGTGTGGCCAGACCTTGGTCCCACCTGTCCCCTCTTTGGCAGCAGCCCTGTCCCCTCCACTGGCTTACTGTGCTAGAAGAGGTTTCCCAAGAGAAGCTGCAGAGACTCCAAGCCTGGAATTGTTCAAGGGCAGGTTGCATTGAGACTTGAGCAAGGTGATCTAGTGGGAGCTGGCCCTGTCCATGGCAAGGGAGTTGGGATTTAAGGTCCTTTCCAACCCTAAACCAATCTATGATTCTGTGATCAGCAACAGCTCTGTCTCCTCCGCTGGCTTACTGTGCCAGAAGAGGTTTCCCAAGAGAATCATAGAATGGGAAGGTTGGAATGGACCTCAAGGATCAGCCAGTTACAATCCCCTGCCATAGGCAGGGACACCTCCCACTAGCACAGCTCACTCAAGGCCTCATCCAACCTGACCTTGAACACCTCCAGGGAGGGAGCAGCCACAACCTCCCTGGGCAACCTGTGCCAGTCTCTCACCACCCTCACTGCAAACAACTTCCTCCTAACATCCAGTCTAAATCTCCCCTCTGCCAGTTCAAACCCATTCCCCTTGTCCTGTTTTTGCAAGCCCTTGTCAATAGTCCCTTCCCAGCCTTCCTGTAGGCCCCTTTCAGATACTGGAAGGCTACTCTAAGGTCTCCTGGAAGCCTTCTCCTCTCCAGGCTGCAGAGTCCCAACTCTCTCAGCCTGTCCTCATAGGAGAGCTGCTGCAGCCCTCTCAGCATCTTGGTGGCCTTCTCTGGACCCACTCCAACACTTCCATGTCCTTCCTGTGCTGTGGGCTCCAGAACTACACCCAGGACTGCAGGTGGGGTCTGAGGAGAGCAGAGTAAAGGGGCACAATCCCCTCCCTTGCCCTACTGCCCACACTGCTCTTGCTGCAGCCCAGAGAAACTGCAGAGTCTCCAAGCCTGGAAGTGTTCAAGGGCAGGTTGCATGGGGCCTTGAGCAAGGTGATCTAGTGGGAATTGGCCCTGTCCACCGCAAGGGGGTTGGGATTAGATGATCTTTAAAGTTCCTTCCAACCCTAAACCAATCTATGATTCTGTGACATCCAAGCCTGAATGCTTCCCAAAGTCTCACCTCACAGCTCCTCTTGGCAGTGATGTTTGGACCTCTGGGAAACCAGCACTGCAAATCAGTGTTGTCCGTTTGCTTCCCCACACGAATTCTGTTGAGGCAGTAGAAGATATTCCAAGGCTAACCCAACTCTCCCACTCCTTCCTTCCACACCAAATTGCTGACAGGATCTCCTGGTGTGCTTTTTAAATGGGAGAGATCAAATTATATGTTTGCAAGTAATCATTTAAAAAATAATAATATCTTAGAAAGATCTGCAGCATTGTTACAGAACAATGGGTTTAATTATTGAGAAATGAGCTATTTGCAAGCAATTTCACTCATCACTTGTGCTGCTCCTGGGGCCTGGGAAGCTCTGAAGGATAAGGAGAAGAGAAGAAAAGCTCTTGGAGGGTATTTTGCGTTCCTGCATGCAAAGGAGCCGCACAGAGGTGCTTCTTTCTTGGAGGACAATGCACAATTTGGGGATGCTGTCAGCCGGGTTTGAGGTCTAACCCCATTTGCAGCCGCCCAGGCTGAAGGGCTGGACCTTGAACATGAGGAGGAGAGAGCTGAGGCTTCCATTTTGAGAGCTGAGGCAGCTTGCTGGGAAAACTCCCAGCCCTTTGTTGTGAAAAGCATTCATAGAATCATAGAATGGGAAGGTTGGAAGGGACCTCAAGCATCATCTAGTTCCAACCCCCTGCCATAGGCAGGGACACCTCCCACTAGCACAGCTCACTCAAGGCCTCATCCAACCTGGCCTTGAACACCTCCAGGGAGGGAGCAGCCACAACCTCCCTGGGCAACCTGTTCCAGTGTCTCACCACCCTCACTGTAAAGAACTTCCTCCTAACATCCAGTCTAAATCTCCCCTCTGCCAGTTCAAACCCATTCCCCTTGTCCTGGCATTGCAAGCCCTTGTCAACAGTCCCTCCCCAGCCTTCCTGTAGCCCCCTTCAGATACTGGAAGGCTACTATCAGGTCCCCTTGAAGCCTTCTCTTCTCCAGGCTGAAGAGCCCCAACTCTCTCAGCCTGTCCTCATAGGAGAGCTGCTGCAGCCCTCTGATCATCTTTGTGGTCCTAATGCTGCTTGCCTAAGCATGAATGCTGCTTGGCATTGGGTTGGGATTCCACATGCAATGACTTTGAATTCCTGACTCCTTCCTGCTCCATCAGACCCACAGCCCATCCACCTCCACTCACATGATTTCCAGAGGTCCTTTTCAACCCCTACCATTCTGTCACATTCAGCTACACCTTTGACTGATCATAGACTCATAGATTTATAGAATCATAGACTCATGGAATCAAGCAGGTTAGAAGAGACCTCCAAGCTCACCCAGCCCAAGCCAATCAACCAGAGCATGGCACTAAGTGCCCCATCCAGGCTTGTCTTCAACACCTCCAGGGATGGGCACTCCACCACCTCCCTGGGCAGCCCATTCCAATGCCAATCACTCTCTCTGGCAAGAATTTCCTCCTAACATCCAGCCTGACCCTGCCCTGGCACAGCTTGAGGCTGTGTCTCCTCATTCTGATGCCTTTGCACAAGCTGCCTGGCACAGGGTTGGAATTCCACATGCAAAGATTTTGCATTCCTGGCTCCTTCCTGCCCCCATCAGACCCACGGACAATCCACCCCTACCCACACATTGTGTGGGCACCCAAGGAAAGGAGGAATGGGGGGGGGGGGGCACCCTTACTGCATCACCCTCACAGCACACCCTGCTCAAGAAGAATCTGATCTTTCACAAGTGCAGTCAGCTTCCCAATCATCATCCCCACCTAAGTGCCCTCCAGCTTGCCTTTCTGCCAGAAATTGGGATAGTAATGTGCTGTAATGGCATAATTCCTGTCAGCAAAAGTAAACAAGGATGCCTGAGTGATTTCCCAACAACACACTAATGGCCAAAGCTGAAGGGGGGTGGGGGGGCCAGGAAAAAAAAAAATCCAAATCAAAATCTCCTGCTCCACTTCTCTTCAAATCCTTCTCGAGCTGCTCTTTTGCTGTTGCTATTTAGTGTAAGTTTCCTCCTCATTTTTAGGTTTATTTACCCAGGGCTAATGAATAACGCTGGGAGCACATCCCATAAACCACCATTAAGATGAAATATGGAGAAAAGAAAATTACTTTGGGGGGAGGGGGGCAGAGCTGAGAGGATGTATAACTAGCAAATGGGCAGGACAGATCTCTGAAGGCTTCTTAAGGAGAAACCCCTTGAGATTCCCTGGTCAAATAAAAAGAGGCATTCTGGAGGAGTGATCTCTCTTTTCAGAGCTGTTCTCAGTTTGCTAAGCAGTTTGGTGCTGGCTGAAGATCTGCTCTGGAGGTTTTTTTCCCACACTGAAGCTTTTGGGATCTCATTTTCATAGAGTCAGCAAAGTCTTTGCATGTGGAATCCTAAGCCTGTGCCAAGCAGCCTGTGTAAAGGCATTAGAATGAGGGGACACAGCCTCAAGTTGTGTCAGGGGAGGTCCAGGTTGGGTGTCAGGAAGAAGTTCTTGCCAGAGAGAGTGACTGGCATTGGGATGGGCTGCCCAGGGAGGTGGTGGAGTGCCCATCCCTGGAGGTGTTGAAGACAAGCCTGGATGGGGCACTTAGTACCATGGTCTGGTTGGGGCTCTTCAGCCTGGAGAAGAGAAGGCTTCAAGGGGACCT
>VWZE01008264.1:17192-29499 GCA_013396675.1 Eubucco bourcierii
CAGGTTGGATGAGGCCTTGAGTGAGCTGTGCTAGTGGGAGGTGTCCCTGCCTGTGGCAGGGGGTTGGAACTGGTCGATCCTTGAGCTCCCTTCCAACCTTCCCATTCTATGATTCTATGGTTGCTTGGCTAGGGCTGGGTGCTAGGTTGGGCTGGGTGAGAATCATAGAATGGTAAGGTTGGAAGGGACCTCAAGGATCATCTATTTCCAACCCCCTGCCATAGGCAGGGGCACCTCCCACTAGCACAGCTCACTGAAGACCTCATCCAATCTGCTGAGCAGTGCCAGCAGATGACATCTTGTACACCAATTTCCCTGTGGGGTTTGGGTTTTTTTGGCCATCTCGCTATAAACTCTTGCCAGCAAACACATGCAAGAAACACTGAGGAAGAATTTAGCAGCACACCAGCTCCAAACTTGCTGGAAACTTGGGTTTGCAGAGTTGTCAGAATGAAAACCATCAAGGAGACTTTTCCAAAGTACATCTGTCTAATAATATTTGATTTCTCATTAGTGTTCTGAATGCAGCCCTGTAGAGGATGCTTATTAAAGTGGCTGGTAAAAAGACCAGGAGGAGCTGCACATGTGCTGGAGGACAGGATTAGAGCACAGAATGCATCTGAAAATAAAAGGAGGAATAAAACAAACAAACAAACAAACAAAAAAGGAGGTGGTTTGATTTTTATTGTTATTATTAATGTGGCACATTCCAAAGGGATAAGCGAAAGATTCTCTACTATACTTGCAGGATGTTTTGTTATGTCACCTCCTAAGCAAATCACAGAATGGTCACATAATGGTGAGGGTTAGAAAAGGCCTCTGGAGATCCTCCAGCCCAACCCCCCTGCTCCAGCAGGGCACCCACAGCAGCTTGCCCAGCAGCACAATGCCCAGGGGGGTTTGGAAGCTCTCCACACAAGGACACTCCACAACCTCTCTGGGCAGCCTGCTCCAGGCCTCCAGCAGCCTCACACCAAACAACTTTCTCCTCCTCTTCACATGGAACCTCCTGGGTGCCACTTTGTGCCCATTGCTCCTTGTACTGTCCCTGGGCACCGCTGACAAGAGTCTGCCCCCAGTCTCTTGCCCCCCACAGCTCCTTTAGGTGTTGCTGAGCATTGCTCAGCTGCCCTCTGGGGCTGCTCTTCTGCAGGCTCTCAGCCCCAGGGCTCTCAGCTTTTGCTCCTCCCAGAGCTGCTCCAGGCTCCTCAGCAGCTTTTTAGCCTCTACTGGACTCTCTTCAGCAGTTCCTTGTCTCTCTTGAACTGGAGAGCCCAAAACTGAACCCAGCATTCCAACTGTGGCCTCACTGAAGCAGAGAAGAGGAGGAAGAGAACCTCCCTCTGTCTGCTGGCCAAATTCTTCTCGACACACCCATGCTGAAAAATGGCAGCACAAGCTGGATCTGAAGTGCAATTCAGCAAAGATCTGTTGACTTCCAGCAGAGCTGGAGAACCTGGTGGCCACCAAGGAAAAGGACCATGCAGCAAACAGGCAGGGAAAGCTAAACAGCTTGAGACACCTCCTGAGTCTGACAGCTCCTGAGGTGCAGCCAGTGAAAAATGCTCAAATCCAGGCCCAGGCATCTGAAAGAAGACAAAAGACCATTTGAGACAGGAGGACTCAGCATGCCAAGAAGAAGCTGGAGCTGCAAAACCATGCACATTAACTCCAGGTTCAAAGGTGAAGCTGCCATAAACCCTTGGAAAGCAGCAGGAGGAAACAGCCAAGCGACTGCTGCAGCACATTGCAGAGCCAAGCAGCAGACCAGGAGGATGGAGTGCTTGCCCTGAGAAGTCAATCATCCTGGCAGGCACAGCTTCTAGAGGACACCTGAGGGCCTTTGAGGCAGAGATCAGTTTTATGTCCATGTAACATTTTGATAAAAGACATCAAGGGAGCCTCCAGACAACTTCTTTGTTGTCTGGAGGCTGAGGAGCACCTCAGGGGCACAGCACATCAAGAACTGCCCTGATCAAACCAGAACCACTTATTGGTTTTAGGTGGTGAGGTCTGAGTGATGCAGAAAGGGACCTGGGGGTGCTGGTAGATAGTAGCTGAACATGAGCCAGCAGTGGATGGCTTCCATCACCCCCACTGCTCTCATCTCCAGCAGGTCAGGAGTGGTTTGGTCAGGAGACATGGGAGAGGAGCAGACAGGTAGGAGATGCCTGAGCTGCAGAAGCACCAGGCAGAGCAGGCACAGTGAGTGTTGTGCCTTTGGCATCACTTGCATGGCTTCCATCACCTCCACTGCTCTCATCTCCAGCAGGTCAGGAGTGGTTTGGGATGGATGTGGTGGTCAGGAGACATGGGAGAGGAACAGACAGGTGGAGATGCCTGAGCTGCAGAAGCACCAAGCAGAGCAGGCACAGTGAGTGCTGTGCACTTGGCATCACTTGGATGGCTTCTATCACTCCCTCTGCTCTCATCTTCAGCTGGTCAGGAGGGGTTTGGGATGGATGTGGTGGTCAGGAAACATGGGAGAGGAACAGACAGGTAGGAAAAGCATGGGTTAGGGTAGCAGCAGAGTGATGCCACCAAGCTTTGCTTGGGTCCCTCATTAGTGCTGATACTGGTAGGTAGTAGCTGGACACGAGCCAGCAGTGTGCCCAGGTGGGCAGAAGGCCAATGGCATCCTGGCCTGGAGCAGGAGCAGTGTGGCCAGCAGGAGCAGGGAGGTTCTTCTGCCCCTGTGCTCAGCACTGGTCAGGACACACCTTGAGTGCTGTGTCCAGTTCTGGGCCCCTCCATTCAAGAGAGATGTTGAGGTGCTGGAAGGTGCCCAGAGAAGGGTAGCAAGGCTGGGGAGGGGCCTGGAGCACAACCCTGTGGAGAGAGGCTGAGGGAGCTGGGGGTGTGCAGCCCAAAGAAGAGGAGGCTCAGGGCAGAACTCATTGCTCTCTGCAGCTCCCTGAAGGGAGGTTGTGGCCAGCTGGGGTTGGGCTCTGCTGCCAGGCAGCCAGGGACAGAAGAAGGGACATAGCCTCAAGCTGTGCCAGGGCAGGGTCAGGCTGGATCTTTGATCACAGAATGCCAAAGTGGTGACCTTTGATCCCATTCTGTGCTTCTGTGCTCCACAACCTCCCTGGGCAACCTGTGCCAGTGTCTCACCACCCTCACTGCAAACAACTTCCTCCTAACATCCACTTTCAATCTCCGCTCTGACACTTCAAACCCACTGCCCCTAGTCCTGGCATTCCAAGCCCTTGTCATTAGTCCCTCCCCAGCCTTCCTGCAGCCCCCTTCACACCCTGCAAGGCCACTCCAAGCTCTCCTGGAAGCCTTCTCCTCTCCAGGCTGCAGAGCACAACTCTCTCAGCCTGTCCTCACAGCAGGGCTGCTGCAGCCCTCTCAGCATCTTGGTGGCCTCCTCTGCACTGCCTCCAAC
This sequence comes from Eubucco bourcierii, assembly GCA_013396675.1. Taxonomy (NCBI): domain Eukaryota; kingdom Metazoa; phylum Chordata; class Aves; order Piciformes; family Ramphastidae; genus Eubucco; species Eubucco bourcierii. The sequence continues at coordinate 20,584 of VWZE01008264.1, forward strand.
ACTTCCATGGCCTTCCTGTGCTGAGGGCTCCAGTACTGCACACAGGACTCCAGATGGGGTCAAAGTGCCTTTTTCTTTCCTGGAGAGCACAGAGGGATGTCTTTAATCAACATTATTGTGACCATTTTGTATTCCAGTAGTGATGAACTACTCAAACCTTCCTTGGGCCGAGCAGTGACAGACCCGAGTGCACAGCTGGGGCCTTTGGAATCTATCAGCTGCACTTGCATGGGTAGGAAACAGGTGATTCAATAGCTCATCCAAGACTGACCACAGAGCATGCAGAAGAGGCAGGGTTAAACCCAGCTTGCTGTTTTCCAACAGAAGAGCCAAGAGCAAACATCTCTGCAGCCTCATTTGCTTTACGCCCAGCCACAGCCACTGTAGCAGCAGCTGGTGGCGTTTCAAGGCTGTGTCTGCCAGCGCAGCTTCCTCATCATCTTTTCATTCAAGCAACACCAAGGAAAGCTCTAGTTTCATTTTTCTCCCTTTCATCCTTGCATTAGCTCTGCAAACAGCCTCCTGGTTTCCTACTCTAGTAAACCCTTTGTCTGGAAACCTCAGCTGTCTGGGGCCAGCACTTTGTTTTTTTCTGGTCCTAGGCGCTGCTCTGTTTGTTCATTAATGGCACTCTGCTCTTCCCTGTCGTCTTGCATCACTTTCTTCTTTGCTTGCAGGGTCCTGAACTTAATGACTTGGGAGTTTTCTCTTAAGGCTGAGCAGCAGGCTCATGAAAAGCATCCAGCTCAAGAGGTGCTTGTACCTGGAGAGGCATTCAGTAGAGCAGAGCAACACTAAGGGGCCAAGGGAGGAATCGTTTCTTTTCCCACTCTCAGTGGGGGCCAACTCAGTGCTCTTCAAGAGCCACTGTCCCAGCTTGCACTCCTTGTACCACTTCTCTTGGCTCTGCTTGAAAGAATAAATCAATTTAACACTGGTCTTTTGTATTCCAGGATCTGAGCCTCTTGGCATCTAGGCTCAAGGGACACCAGAAGGTTGTGCTGGAGGCAAGGAGCACCCACGATGCTCAGAGGAGCAGCAGGACCCACACTATTCCCTCTTGTCTGTCTGTTGATCCTCACTTTAATCTTCAAGGACCCCAAGTGTCCCCTTGTAACTCCATATGAGTGCATCCCCTCAGATCTGTGAGCTCTGTGAACCCAGCCCTTCCCTCCTTAACCTCTGAATGTTGGGCTGATCTACTACAGGATTTCAACTTCATTGGGATGCTACTACATTGCTGATCTACTACAGGATACTACTTCATTAAGGACATGTAGTTAAGAAGTTGATGTAGGTGACAGGTTGGACTTGATCTCAAAGGTCTTCTCCAGCCTGGTTAATTCTGTCATTCTGAGTCATCCCATGAAGACACATCAACCTCCATCCCAAAGCCACCTCCAAGTAGTGAGCAGAAAGGCCCTTCCCTTGCCACATACAATCCACCAACAGCAGCTGGCACTCCCTCACTCTTCTATTTCCTACTACCTAGACCTAAGTGTAGGTAAAATCCACCTTAGCAGTTTCCCTTGCTTCAGAGGGGCAGCTACCACCCTTCCCTGGGCTCTCCCAGAGCTCCCCCTCCACTGACAACCATGCCCACCATCAGTGCCAAGAGCAGCCAAGACACTGGGCTCCATGCCACCTCCCATTTCACCCCTCACCAGACTGGGGAAGCAGTTTCCATCCCACATGTGCCTACAGTGGGATCCTCCCCTGCTCTCCCTCTCCACCAGAGCAGATCTCCACATTCACCTGCACTCAAACACCACTGCTAAAGGTGTCAGGTGGAGATGTTCTCCAGCAGATGTAAACCAGCTCTCAGGCTTTGAAAGCCAGCAGTGGCTACTGTCAGCTCAGTGCAGCCATGGAGCCATCTGTTCCCCAGCTGCCCAAACTGGTCCTTGTAACTCACTGCTGCTCTTTAGACAGTGTGGAGAAAATGGTCCCCACCAGTTGGCCCTGCTCTTGAACCTCAAGGCCTCTCTGCTGCCTGATGGCAGAGGTCTTATTCTCATCAGCCTCATCCCCAGACACAGAATCATAGAACCACAGAATTATCAGGGTTGGAAGGGACTCCAAGGATCATCCAGCTCCAATCCCCCCTGCCATGCCCAGGGACACCTCACACTAGAGCAGGTTGCTCACAGCCACGTCCAGCCTGGCCTTAAACACCCCCAGGGATGAGGCTTCCACCACCTCCCTGGGCAAACTGTGCCACCCTCATGGTGAAGAACTTCTTCCTACCATCCAATCTGAATCTCCCCACTTGTAGTTTTGCTCCATTCCTCCCAGTCCTATCACTCTCTGACAGCCTAAAAAGTCCCTCCCCAGCTTTCTTGTAGCCCACTTCGGATAGTAGAAGGCTACAAGAAGGTCTCCTGCGAGCCTTCTCCTCTCCAGCCTGCACAACCGCAACTCTCTCATCCTTTCCTCACAGCAGAGCAGCTCCAGCCCTCTGAGCGTCCTCCTGGCCCTTCTCTGGACACCTTCCAGCACCTCTAGATCTCTCCTGGAATAGAGACTCCAGAACTGGGCACAGTGCTCCAGGTGAGGTCTCAGCAGAGCAGTGCAGAGGGGCAGAATCCCTCCCTCACCCTGCTGCCCACACTTCTGCTGCAGCCCAGGCTCTGGTTGCTCTCTGGGCTGCAAGTACACACTGTCACCTATCACTCAGACCTAGCAAAGCAACTAGAATCATAGAATCACAGAGTGTCAGGAGCTGGAAGTGACCTCCAAAGCTCATCCAGTCCAATCCCTCTGCCAGAGCAGGATCACCTAGAGCAGATCACACAGGAACACATAAAATGATAGAATCACAGAGTGTCAGGGGCTGGAAGGGACCTCCAAAGCTCATCCAGTCCAACCTCTCTGCCAGAGCAGGATCACCTAGAGCAGATCACACAGGAACACATCCAGGCAGGTCTGGAATACCTCCACACAGGGAGACTCCACAACTCTCCTGGGCAGCCTGTTCCAGGGTTCTGTCACCCTCACAGTGAAGAAATTTCTCCTCATGTTTCCATGGCACTTCCTATGCCTCAGCTTCCAATCATTGCCCCTTGTGCTGGCATTGGGCATCACTGAGCCTAGCCTGGCTCCAGCCTCCTGGCACTCACCCTGCACATCTTTATCAACATGGCCTTAGCAGAGGAGCATAACCCTGGAACTCTCAACTCAGATTAACATTAGGAGGATGTACCAGCAGCAGCTGAAATGCCCCTTGGCACTCTGCTTTCCAGTGCCAGGTTAGAGGTCAGGCCTTTGTTATCCCCAGGTCAGTGCAGCCCAGCACACCAGTGCCCTTCAAATTCAAATAGATACAAGTTCATCCTTTTGGATGCTCCTAGCAGCACTCCTATGAAAGGTTTCATAGCCCCCACAAAGGCCAAAGAGCTACCTGACCTATTAACTAGCCACATGCTCTGCTCTCCAGACCAGTTCTCTTCTGCAAACACTTCTCTCCAGCACCATGCTTCCAAACCCACTGCCAGGCATCCCTCTCCCTTCTACAGGGAGCTGCAGCTGATTTCCTACAGTGGCCTTACTGAAGGGACCTTGGATCCTACCCCTCTGTACTAACACCCACCCCCTGCACTCCTTGTTCACATAGAATCAGAGAATCATAAAATGGGAAGGTTGGAAGTGACCTCAAAGATCAGCCAGTTCCAACCTCCTGTCATAGGCAGGGACACCTCCCACTAGTACAGGGCACTCAAGGCCTCATCCAATGCGGCCTTGAACACCCCTAGGGAGGTTGTAGAACACAGAAGCACAGAATGTGATCAAAGATCTGTGCTCCACAACCTCCCTGGGCAACCTGTGCCAGTGTCTCACCACCCTCACTGCAAACAACTTCCTCTTAACATCCACTTTCAATCTCATCCAGTCTAAATCTCTCCTCTGCCACTTCAAACCCATTCCCCTTGTCCTGACATTCCCACACCTTGTCAATAGTCCCTCCCCAGCCTTCCTGGAGCCCCCTTCAGATCCTGCAAGGCCACTCCAAGCTCTCCTGGAAGCCTTCTCCTCTCCAGGCTGCACAGCCCCAACTCTCTCAGCCTGTCCTCACAGCAGAGCTGCTGCAGCCCTCTCAGCATCTTGGTGGCCTCCTCTGCACTGCCTCCAACACTTCCATGGCCTTCCTGTGCTGGGGGCTCCACAACTGCACCCAGGACTGCAGGTGGGCTCTGAGGAGAGCAGAGCCAAGGGGCAGAATCCCCTCCCTTGCCCTGCTGCCCGCACTGCTCTTGCTGCAGCCCAGCACACAGTTGCTGTCTGGGCTGCACTCACACTGCAGCCTCAGCTTGAGCTTTTCCTCAGCCCACACCCCCAGGGCCTGTTCCTCAGGGCTGCTCTCAGCCATTCCCCACCCAGCCTGGAGCTGTGCTTGGCATTGTGCCTACCCAGGTGCAGGACCTTACACTTGTTTAATGTCCTGAGCTTGGCCTGGGCACAGCTCTGCAGCCTGTGCAGGTCCCTCTGGATGGATCCCTGCCCTCCAGCAAGTCGACTGTGCCACACACTTTGGTGCCATCTGCAAGCTCCATACACTGGGGGTATTTAAAAGCCCTGTGGATGTGGTGCTAAGGGACATGGTTCAGTGGTAGTAGCTCAACTGGGGTGATGGAACTGTGGATAAGCAATTGGATTTGATGCTCTCAAAGGTCTCTTCCAACCTTAACAGTTCTGTGGCTCTGTGATCTCGCAGCTGCTGGACAAAGGGTTGCTCTGTTTGGCACTTCTCTGTCTGCCCATGGATGCTCTGTTTGGCACTTCTCTGTCTGCCCATGGATGCTCTGTTTGGCAATTTTCTGTCTGCCCATGGATGCTCTGTTTGGCAATTTTCTGTCTGCCCATGGAACCTGAGTTCAGTCACACACTCCTGCATCAGCTCAGCTCTTGCTTCTTGTGCTAATCCCCATCCATTCCAGGCCCAGTGAGGACTGACTTCATCACTTCTCACTGCCAACCCCAGATCTCATTTCCAACCAACTCCCATCCAGTCCCTCAGAGGAGTCCTCACTTCCATAACCACCCACTTGTATTTCTGCAGTGGCTCTGCTGCTTTGGCAGCTTTCCACTAGCAGTGCTGGAGTCACCCAACCAAGCTACAGTGCCCTCAAGGTTCCCTCCCACTCCCAGCACCAAGACATGCTCCCCTTCCACCTCTAGCAGGGAAAGTACCCCTAGGACCAAAGAGCACCTTCCTGGGACCCCACAAGCCCACCAGCTGTGCTGCCTTCCTCCACAGCCAAAGCCCTTTGAGCCTCCATAAGAGTGTGACAGCCTCCATAAGAGTGTGACAGCCTCCATAAGAGCGTGACAGCCTCCGTAAGAGCGTGGCAGCCTCCGTAAGAGGGTGACAGCCTCCGTAAGAGCGTGACAGCCTCCGTAAGAGCATGGCAGCCTCCGTAAGAGCGTGGTAGCCTCCATAAAAGTGTGACAGCCTCCGTAAGAGCGTGGCAGCCTCCGTAAGAGCGTGACAGCCTCCGTAAGAGCGTGACACCCTCCATAAGAGCGTGGTAGCCTCCATAANGTGACAGCCTCCATAAGAGCATGACAGCCTCCATAGGAGCTTGACAGCCTCCATAGGAGTGTGACAGCCTCCATAAGAGCGTGACAGCCTCCATAGGAGCGTGACAGCCTCCATAAGAGCGTGACAGCCTCCATAGGAGTGTGACAGCCTCCATAGGAGCGTGACAGCCTCCATAGGAGCGTGGCAGCCTCCATAGGAGCGTGACAGCCTCCATAAGAGCGTGGCAGCCTCCATAAGAGTGTGACAGCCTCCATAAGAACGTGACAGCCTCCATAAGAATGTGACAGCCTCCCTCCTTCTGCCATGGAGGAAAGAACAACTCCAAGTTTTTCTTCTGCTTCTACAAACACCCTCCAAAGACTTTCAGCCTCATCCTTTGCTTCCAGGTCCTTCCTCACTACCTTTCCTCTCTCTAGGCTACAAACCCAAGAGAAGCCAGATGACACTGGTAAACCACCACCTCCTCCCACCTCAGACTCACCCCCTGCTCCAGGATTAGGGCAAGAAACAAGACATACCTTGGCCAGCAACTACCTAGAAGCTCCCTAGACCATGACCACACAAACCATCCCCATACAGCAGCCCCTTGTTGTGCCATCAGCTTTTACAGAGCTCAAACAGCTGCTCCTTAGAAGGGCCTGGGCATTACAAGCTTCTCCTCTTCACCTCCAACTCTCTTCTGGGTCAGTTGTGGTTCACAACAGCAAGGTTGTTGCCTACAAATGCTTTCCTACCCTTGCCTAAGCGCACCAGGAGTGGGAGAAGTAGTAGTGGAGCTTCCCACCTAGCCTGCAAAATAAGTGGGAGTTGGTGGCTGCTCTCTTTCTCCTCTTCCCTGAATATGTGCTGCTGGAATTTTAAACAGCTTATGTAAGTAGCTCTCATTTAATCCATCTGAACCATCCTCTTTTAATCACACATGAGATCAAAGCTGCTGCCTGGGAAATGAGGAGGGAGCAGCCCAGGCTCTCCCCCAGTGCCAGCTGGAGGGCAAGTGGGTGAGGAGGGCACAGGTTGTAGGGGCACATGGCAGGATGGGAAAGCTTTGCTGGCTGGGGTTGCTTTGCTTATTTGATTTAGGTGAGATCTTTGCTTGGTTGGTCTCCTGTTTGCTTGGTTTAGGTAAGATCCTTTCTTGGTTGCTTTCCTGTTTGTTAGTTTTAAGTGAGATCCTTTCTTGGTTGAGTTTTGTTTGTTAGTCTCAGGTAAGATCCTTTCTTGGTTGAGGTTGGTTGGTTTGTTTTAGTTGAGATCCTTTCTTGCTTGGTTTCCTGTTTGCTTGTTTTAGGAGGGATCCTTTCTTGGTTGCTTTCTTGTTAGTTTTAGGTGAGATCCTTTCTTGGTTGCTTTCCTGTTTGCTTGTTTTAGGAGGGATCCTTTCTTGGTTGCTTTCTTGTTAGTTTTAGGTGAGATCCTTTCTTGGTTAGTTTCCTGTTTGCTTGTTTTAGGAGAGATTCTTTCTTAGTTGCTTTCCTGGTAGTTTCAGGTGAGATCCTTTCTTGGTTGGGATTTGTTTGTTAGTTTTAGTTGAGATCCTTTCTTGGTTGGAATTTGTTTGTTATTTTTAGGTGAGATCTTTTCTTGGTTGCTTTCCTGTTTGTTAGTTTTAGTTGAGATCCTTTCTTGGTTGGTTTCCTGTTTGCTTGTTTTAGAAGGAATCATTTCTTGGTTGATTTCTTGTTTGTTTTAGGTGAGATCCTTTCTTGATTGGGGTCTCTTTGTTTTAGGTGAGATCCTTTCTTGATTGGGGTCTCTTTGTTTTAGGTGAGATCCTTTCTTGGTTGGAGTCTGTTTGTGTTTCAAGAGGGATCCTTTCTTGGGGTTTGTTTGCTTTAGGTGAGATCCTTTCTTAGCTGGTTTCCTGCTTGTTCATTTTAGGTGAGAACCTTTCTGGGTTGGTTTCTTCTTTGTTTGTTTTAGGTGAGATCCTTTCTTTGCTGTCTTGTTTGTTTGCTTTTAGCTGGGATGTTTCTTTGTTGGTTTCCTGCTTGCTCCTTTTAGGTGAGAACCTTTCTGGGTTGGTTTCTTCTTTGTTTGTTTTAGGTGAGATCCTTTCTTTGCTGTCTTGTTTGCTTGCTTTTAGCTGGGATGTTTCTTTGTTGGTTTCATGCCTGCTTGTTTTAGGTGAGAACCTTTCTGGGTTGGTTTCCTGTCTGTTTGGTTTAGGTGGGAAGCTTTCTTGGTTAGGTTTTTGTTTGTTTTAGTGTCAATGTTGGAAACACAACTGCTGCTGTTGAAGCAGGTTGCCCAGGGAGGTAGTTGAGCCCTGATCCTTGGAGATATTCAAGATGAGGCTGGACAGGGTTCAGGAAAACCTGATCTAGTTGAGGATGTCCCTGCTGAGTGCAGAGTGGGGTGGGCTGGATGACTTTTGCAGGTCCCTTCCAACCCAGCCCATCTCACAATTCTGTGTTACCTTCAGTGTGGCCTCTCCTTTGTACTGCTGCATCCTGGAGGTGCTGGGACATGGCAGTGCCATGGGCATGGGGGGGCACAGTAGCTTGGCTGGGAAGCTGTGCCTCAAAGAGCAGCTCTCTCTAGCTCTGTCTCTCTGAGACAATGCAGAGGGGGTTGGACTGGGTGACTTTTGGAGTTCCTTTCCAACCCATCTCACCATTCTCTGTTACCTTCACCATGGCCTCTCCTTTGTGTGCCTCTGCATCCTGGCAGTGCTGTGCCGTGGGTGTGCTGTTGGGACAGAGTAGCTTGGCTGGGAAACTGTCCCTCAAACACCAACCCTCTCTAGCTCTGAGACAGTGCAGAGGGGGTTGGACTGGATGACTTTTGGAGATCCCTTCCAATCCAACCCATCTCACCATTCTCTGTTGCCTTCACCATGACCTCTCCTTTGTGTGCCTCTGCATCCTGGCAGTGCTGTGCCGTGGGTGTGCTGTTGGGACAGAGTAGCTTGGCTGGGAAACTGTCCCTCAAACACCAACCCTCTCTAGCTCTGAGACAGTGCAGAGGGGGTTGGACTGGATGACTTTTGGAGATCCCTTCCAACCCAACCCATCTCACCATTCTCTGTTACCTTCAGTGTGGCCTCTCCTTTGTGTGCCTGTGCATCCTGTCGGTGCCGTGCCGTGGGTGTGCTGTTGGGACAGAGCAGCTTGGCTGCGAAGCTGTCCTTCAAAGAACAACCCTCTCTAGCTCTGCCTCTGTGAGATTTATACAGTTTACCTTTTTCATTTCTTCTCCTGAAAGCCTGACATTTAAAAACTGTGTAATTGTGTTTATCCCTGGCAAGCTGTGAATGGCTCCCCGGGCTGCCCGTGCCTCCCGCGCCGCTGGATAAATTACACTGACAACCCCTTATTACAGAGGGAAAAATAAGTTAATGGGGGGGGGGGGGGGAGGGGGAGAGGGAGGGGAACAAA
>VWZE01008264.1:29530-46948 GCA_013396675.1 Eubucco bourcierii
AAAAAAAAAAAGGCAGAAAGAGATGCATAAAAAAAAAACCCAAACCCCAAAGTGCCCGAGTCAGCAGAATCGACCCCCACGTGACAGCTCGTTGCCAGTATTTAATTAAAGAGAGATCGATGGAGCTGGGTGGGTGTGAGCTGGGGTGCCCACACCTGCTGGGTAGCAGCTGGTGCATTGATACTGCCTTGGGAGCTCGATAGGAAAGCGTTGGCACACAAAGGGGGGTGAGCAGAGTGGCCTCAGGGAGGGAGGGGTAGAGGCACAGCTCGCCATGGAGTCATAGAATGGGAAGGTTGGAAGGGATCCCTCAAGGGATCATCCAGTTCAAACCTCCTGCCATAGGCAGGGACACCTCCCACTAGTACAGGTTGCTTAAGACCTCATCCAGCCTGATCCTGAAGAGTTCCAGGGAGGTTGTGGAGCACAGAAGCACAGAATGGGATCTTTGATCCCTGGGCAACCTGTGCCAGTGTCTCACCACCCTCACTGTAAACAACTTCCTCCTAACATCCAGTCTAAATCTCCCCTCTGCCACTTCAAATCCATTCCCCTTGTCCTGGCATTCCCAAACATTCTCAATAGTCCCTCCCCAGCCTTCCTGCAGCCCCCTTCACATCCTGCAAGGCCACTCCAAGCTCTGCTGGAAGCCTTCTCTTCTCCAGGCTGCAGAGCCCCAACTCTCTCAGCCTGTCCTCACAGCAGAGCTGCTGCAGCCCTCTCAGCATCTTGGTGGTCTCCTCTGCACTGCCTCCAACACTTCAATGTTGTTGCCCAGGGTGGCAGGGAGATGAAATTAGAGAACTACAGAATGGGTTGGATTGGAAGGGACCCCAAGGATCATCCTGTTCCAAACCCCCCCTGCCATGAGCAGTGGCACCTCACACTAGGCTGTGTTGCTCAAGGCTTCATCCAGCTTGGCCTTGAGCATCTCCATGAAAGAGGCATCCACAACCTCCCTGGGCAACCTGTGGCAGTTTCTCCTCACCCTCAGTGGAGAGAATTTCTTCTTGATCTCCAACCTAAACCCATCCTGCTCTAGTTTCAAACCATTGCTCTCAGCAACAAAGCTGGTGAGGAGTCTGGAGAACAGGGCTGGGGAGGAGTAGCTGAGGGATCTGGAGTTGTTTAGCCTGGAGAAAAGGAGGCTGAGGGGAGACCTCATTGCTCTCTGCAGCTCCAAGAAAGGAGGTTGCAGTGAAGTGGGGGTTGGGCTTTGCTCCCTAGTATCAGATGATAGGAGAGGAAAGGCATCAGGTTGCACCAGGGCAGGGTTAGGTAGGACATGAGGAATAATTTCTTTGCTGCTAGAGTGGTCAGGGATTGGCACAGGCTGTCCAGGGAGGTGATGGAGTCCTCATGCCTGGAGGTGTTCAAGAAATGCGAGGCCAAGGCACTTGGGGACATGGTTTAGTGGCCATGGTGATGTTAGATTGATGGCTGAACTGGATGATCTCAGAGGGCTTTTCCAACCCAAACCATTCTGTGATTCTATCACTTAACTGAATGTTTTAAGAGAAGAGTTTGAGTGCTGCAGAAATGCCAGGAGCAACCAGACTGCAGTTCCTCCTGCATTCTGGGCTCTACACCACAGTGCTACCAAGGCTGGAAATCCTTCTGCCCCATAAGTGTGAGCAGCAGAGCAGGAGCAGAAATCTCACTGCCTCCCAGAACAAGGCTTGATGCTTTGGGGGAATGGCACACCTAGATGGAGGCTCAGGGAGTTGTGTGAGGATTCACAAGGTTCAGCCACCCTTGGTCACTCCTGCACTGATGTGGAGAGCAACATTGAGCAGCACAAGCTGAAGCCTGGGAGCAGTGGGCTGGGATTTAAGGAGTTTCAGGGAGCTCAGACAGCCTGAGGATGCTGTGAAGCAATGCTGCAGCAAAGCTGAGGTTTGTGCAACCCATCACTGCTGATAGCCCCCAAGGTAGGTCACAGATTGACTGAGTCACAGAATGCCAGGGGCTGGGAGGGACCTCCAAAGCTCATCTAGTCCAACCCCCCTAACACATCAGGAGCTCCTCTACCAGATCACACAGGAACACATCCAGGTGGGTTTAAAATATGTCCAGAGAGGGAGACTCCACAACTCCCCTGGGCAGCCTGTTCCAGGGTTCTGTCACCCTCACAGGGAAAAAAAATGCCTCCTCATGTTTCCATGGCACTTCCTATGCCTCAGCTTCCAGCCAGTGCCCCTTGTGCTGGCATTTGGGCATCACCCAGCAGAGCCTGGCCCCAGCCTCCTGGCACTCACCCTGCACATCTTTGTAAACACTGCTGAGGTCATCTCTCAGGCTCCTCCTCCTCCTCTCCAAGCTCCCAGGTCTCTCAGGCTCTCCTCATAACAGAGCTGTTCCATTCCCTTCAGCATCTTTGTGGCTCTGTGCTGGAATCTCTCAAGCAGTTCCCTGAGGTCCTTCTTGAACCAAGGGGCCCAGAACTGGACACAGTACTCCAGGTGTGGGCCTCAGAAGGACAAAGTAGAGCTGACAGAGCTGGATCAGAGCTGGATAACTCTGAAGGGATCCAGAGATGGAGTTTGGAGGCAGGAAAAAGGTGTCTGATGCTGCCCAAGCTTCTTAACGCAGATGGTAAGGAAATCACAGAATGCTAGGGGTTGGAAAGGACCTCCAGAGATCATCCAGTCCAAACCCAAACCCCCTTGCCAAAGCAGGATCACCTAGGGCAGACCAGACAGGAACACATCCAGGTGGGTTTTGAAAGCTTCTAAAGAAGGAGCCTGCTGGGAGCTCAAAAGCTGCTGGCTATAGGAGTGGAAATTTCCTGTGCCTTGTGGCTGCTTTGAGTCTCTCCTGAAGACCGGGAGCCTCTGACACAGCTCTGTGTGCCTCTGCTGCCCTGCTTAGTCACACAAGGCAGAACCTGCAGGGTGAAATGCCAACCTCCAGCCAATATTTGAGCAGGCTGCTGCTGGAAATCAGAAAGTGGTTTTGCAAAAACTGTCTGAAGCCAAATGATTGAGCAGAGGTGGAAATGCTTGGGTGGAAATGCTCATCTCTGCCAGCAGGAGCTGGAAAGGTTTCCTCCTGGGATACCAGTCCAGGAATTGCCACTGCTGAGTCTCTACCTCCCTTCTCTGACCCTGACAGTCCCCTTCCATCACTCTCATGGTCAGAGGTCCTTGCCTTTGGGGTTTGACCAGAATGTTGTGTCAAGCATTAAGGAAAGATGTGCAGGGCTCACTGACTCCAGTGGCAGATGGATCTGAATCCAACCACCTTGGGAGCAGAGCAAGGAAGTTAACAGCAGCTGGAAGCTGCACACAGCTCCTTTCATTCCCACACACACTTTTTTTCCCTTGCCTAATTGGAGTGAGCTGGGTGGTTGGGTAAGGAGCTGTGAGAGGCTGAGGAGCTGGACACAAGCTCACTGTGACTCATCTCTGCAGGAGGGAGGAAGGGAAGCATCATTTGCACCCAGGGTTGGGGGTCATCACTTGTACCAGTCTGCTCTCACTGGGTGTAGAGTCAGAAGAAGAAACCCCTTCTTGCACCTTGGAGAGCATGGGGTAAAGGAACAAGACGAGGTTTTTGTGCTCTGGCCCTGTGCCCTTGCTGTGGTGCTGCTGCTTTGGCTTTTCCATCACTCCCCCTCTGCTGCTGCAGCAGCAGCAGCAGCAGCAGCAGCAGCAGGAGGCATGTTCCACCCCTGCACAGGTTAACCACAAATTCGATGCACAGGAAATCATAGTAAAGAAATAAATACATAAATAAATAGATAGATAAACAGATAGAAAGATGGATGGATGGATGGATAGATAGATAAAGAAATAAACAGGTAAGTAGCTAGCTAGCTAGATAAATACATACATAGGCAAATAAATAGTTAGATAGAAAAACAGATAAATAAATAAATAGGTAGAAAGAAAAATAGATCTAAAAATAGATAAATAAATAAATAGAAAGAAAAATAGACAAATAAATAAATAGGTAGAAAGAAAAATAGATCTAAAAATAAATAGATAGATAGAAAGAAAAATAGATCTAAAAATAGATAAATAAATAGAAAGAAAGAAAAATAGACAAATAAATAGATAGAAAGAAAAATAGATAAGTAAATAGATAGTTTGATAGATAAATAAATAGATGCATAAATAGACTGAAATGTAAATAGATATAGATAGATAAATAAATAGATGAATAGATTAATAAATAGATAGATAAATAGATAGATAGGTAGATAGATAAATAAATAGATAAATAGATAGAAAGATAAATTAATAGGTAGATAGATAAGCAGATAGATAAACAACCAGATAAATAGCTAGCTAGCTAAATAAATAAATAAATACATAGACAGAAAAATAGATAAATAAATAAATAGATAGAAAGAAAAATAGATAAATAAATAGATTAATAGATAGATAGAAAGATAAATAGATAGATGAACAGATAGCTAGCTAGCTAGCTAAATAGATAAATAAATAAATAGATAGAAAAATAGATAAATAAATAAATAGAAAGATAGATAGATAAATAGATAGATAAATAGATAACTAGATGGATAAATAAATAAATAGGAAAATAGATAAATAAATAAATAGAAAACTAGATAGATAAATAAATAGATAGACAAATAGATAACTAAATAGATGGATAAATAAGTAGATAGATTGATAGATAAATAAATATATAGAAAAATAGATTAATAAATAGCTAAATAGATAGACAGATAGATAGATAAATAGATAACTAAATAGATGGATAAATAAATAAATAGATAGACAAATAAATAGGTAAATAGGTGGATAAATAAATAGATAGCTAAATAGATAGAAAGATGAATGAATAGATAGGTAAACAGACAGATAAATAGTTAGATAGATAAATAGATAAATAAATACATAGATAGACAGAAAAATAGATGCATAAATAAATCAATAAATAGAAAAATAGATAAATAAATAAATAGAAAGAAAAATAGATGGGTAGATAAATAAATAAATACATAGATACATAGATAACTGAATAGATGGATAAATAGATAGACAAGATAAATAAATAGATAAATAGATGGATAAATAAATAGATGGATGGAGAGATAGAGAAATAAATAGATAGATGGATAAATAGATAGATAAATAGATAGAAAGATAGGCAGATAGATAGATAAGTAGGTAGATAGATAGATAGATAGATACATAGATAGATAGATAGATAGATACATAGATAGATAGATAGATAGATAGATAGATAGATAGATAGATAGATAGATAGATAGATAGATAGATGGATAGATAGATGGATAAATAAATAAACAGATAAATAAACAAACACCAAAAGCCCCCAAAGCCAAAGGGAACAGGAGGAATCATTTCTATTCTCGCTCAGTTTGGAGATCAGTCTCACAACCCTGACACATCTCCCAGATAATGACTGCCAACCCCTTTCTGCCTGCAGCCTGGACACCAATCAATACCCACAAGCAATTTCTCAGTGCTGGGCTGGCTTGTTAAAGAGCTAACATTCCCTTTCCTCCAGAAGTGGGTGGCACAGTGAGTCACAGAGAGCTCAGCAGGATGCAGCTTCTACCTGTTGTAATACTGAAGCCAGGCTTGACAGCAGAAATCAGCCAGAAAAGCTTTCTGGTTGTTTTTAGGTTTGTGGGTTTGGTTCGTTGTTTGGTTTTTTTTTTCCCTTTCCCACAGCCTAGGACTGAATCTCAGTGGTAGACAGGAGAAGCCTGAGGAGTCTTGCTGGGCAGCAGATCTCCTAGGTCCTGAGGGTGCCACCCTTGCTGGTCTAGCAGCAGGAGGAGGATCACAAAGCATGGCCAGCTCATCTCTGGGGCTTTGGAAATGTGGTTGTGACACATCACAAGTGGCCACTCCTATCCCCTGCAAGCAGAGCCATGCTGCACCTAGCCTTTTGCTGCGTGCAGAGACACAACCCTGAAGCTCAGCACCATTGCAGACCTTTAAGGCCATCCAGTCCAACCATTCTCTAGCTCTGCTGAGGCTTGGTACTAAGCCATGGCCTTCAGCACCACCATCTCTGCATCTCTTACACACATCCAGGGATGGGGATTCAACCACCTCCCTGGGCAGCCTGCTGCCAGGCCTTGATGACCCTTTCAGGGAAGAGTTTTCTTCTAACATCAAGCCTAAACCTGCCCTGGTGCAACCTGAGGCCACTTCCTCTCACCCTGTCACTTGTTTCTTGGGAGAAGAACCCAACCCCCACCTGGCTTCGGGTGCTGGAGCGTGTCTGGAGGAGGGCATCAAAGCTGCTAAAGGGTCTGGAGAACAGGGATGATGAGGAGCAGCTGAGGGGACTGGAATTTTTCGTCATCTCCAACCTAATCCTCCCCTGGCACAATTCCAGGCCATTTCCTCTCCTTCTATCACCTGATAGTTGTGAGAAGAACCCAACCCTCACCTGGCCCCAACCTCCTTTCAGGGAGCTGTAGACAGCAATGAGCTCTGCCCTCATCCTCTTCTTCTCCAAACCAAACAACCTCAGTTGCTCCTCAGCTTCTCCACCCCAGCCCTGTTCTCCAGACCCTCCACCAGCTTTGGTGCCCTTCTCTGGACATTCTTCAGCCCCTCAATGGCCTAAAACTGAACCTAGTTGCCAAAGTGTGGCCTCAGATTCAACCCTGCATGACTCCTTCTCTCTTTCCTCAACCCCATGCTGCCACAGTGGGAGGAAAAGGTCCTTTGCAGGAGGAAACATCAAGCTGCTGCAGGAGCCAAAGTTCCCTATCCAGAGCAGTTCCTCAGCTACTGAAGGAGCTTGTCCAGCACCCAGAGCCTGGTCCTGGCAGTGCCACAGCCAGGAGGTGGCTGGGGCAGATCTTCCCTCAGCCTCTTCTCCAAACAACCTCAGTTGCTCCTCCCCAGCCCTGTTCTCCAGACCCTCCACCAGCTTTGGTGCCCTTCTCTGGACATTCTCCAGCCCCTCAATGGCCTAAAACTGAACCTAGTTGCCAGTGTCACAGCCAGGAGGGGGCTGAGGCAGGCAGCTTGTGAATCTGCTGCCTTGCTGCCATAATCAGGCTAACCTTCTCCACAGCAAGGAGGCTCCCAGGGGAGCTGCTCAGCCTGACAAAATGCCTTTCTTTTCAAGTTACTCTGCTTAATTATGCTGGAAGATGTTTAAAAATATGATGTACCACGAGCCTTTGAAGTTCAGAGAGACTTCAGCAGGTGCAGTAATCCCCTTACTCTAATCCTGATGACCAAGATAGGTTGGCTGCCCTTTCTCCTGGGTCTAAGTGGGACCCAGGTAGTTTAAAAACTGAGATCTTTGTCTGCCTTCCTAGGATAGGGCTTAGAGAATCCTGCTGGGCTGTCCTCACTTCCAGTGAGCCAACCATGCTGATGTGTTGATGAACCAATGTGGCTTGTTCATCTCACCTTTAAAGCTCAGGTGAGCACCCAGGAGGAGTCAGCTGAAGTGGTTGTGCACTTCAACCTTAAGCTGTGCTCCTGTCAGGCTGATTCTGCTGAAGAGGAGCTGGGCTCATCCAACCAGGAGTAGGTTGGAAGCTGCAGATCAGAGCATGCAGGAGCAGGAATCACAGAATTGGTGTGGTAGGAAAAGGCCTCTGAGATCATCCAGTCCAATCAGCACCACCATGGCCACTAAACCTTGGCCCCAGGTGCCATGGCCACAGGTTTCTTGGATACCTCCAGGGATGGGGACTCCACCACCTCCCTGGGCAGCCTGTGCCAATGCCTGACCACTCTTACAGGAAAGAAATTTTTCCTGATGCCCTACCTAACCCTTCCCTGACACAATTCCAGGCCCTTTCCTCTCCTTCTATCACCTGAGAGTAGGGAGAACCCTGCCAGCATAGCTGAGGGGTGGGATGGTTGATAGCTCCTGTGCAGCCATAGGCTTGCAGCCAGAGCTGGGCTCAGTGCTGCTGGTGGGACCCTGTGGTCAGAGCCCCCAGTTTTGGGGAGCCTGAGATACCACAGGGTTGGTTTGGTTGGAAGGGAGCTTTGAGTTCATGGAGTCCTTCACCCAGCACTGCCAGGGCACCACCAACCCATGGCCCTCAGCACTACAGCTCCATGGCTCTGGAACCTCTGCAGGGATGAGGACTGCACCACCGCCCTGGGCAGCCTGTGCCAGGCCTTGACAATCCTTTTGGGGAAGAAATTGCTCCTCATATCCAACCTAAACCTTCCCTGGTGCAACTTGAAGCCTCTTCATTTCCAAGCTCTTGTTACTAACAAGCAGAGCCCAACACCCAGCTCACTGCAGCCTCCTTTGAGGGAACTGCAGAGAACAATGAGCTCTGCCCTCAACCTCTTCTTTTTCTCCACACTAACACCCCCCCCCACCACCAATTCACTCATCTTCTCCTCCCCAGACCCTTCCCCAGCTTCATTGCCCTTCTCTGGACCTGCTCCAGCCCTTCAACGTCCTTATGGAGTGAGTGCCCCAAAACGGAATCCGTTACTCAAGATGTGGTCTCCCCAGTGCTGAATCCAGGGGGACAACCCTTTCCCTGTTCCTGCTGGCCACAAAAGGAGGACCCTCTTGCTGTGTGAGTGTGGGGGAGAGCTCTGCAAATGCTGGGTGTTGCTGCCATCCTTCAGTCAGAGTGAGCAGGGAGAGAATTCATTTCTCTTATGCAACAAACAGGAGCTGTTGCCCGAAGCGCAGGCTGCTGTGCAAGACTAATTAGGAGCTGAGGTATGTGCATGAAAGAGCTAAATGGATGTTGCTTTGTTAGAGAGGTCTATGGGCCTGCCATTCTGAGACAGGGGAGGCACCACAGAAATAATCTGAAGCAACACCAGAAAGCCAAAGGGTGCCCAAAGCAAGAGCAGAAAGCCAAGGGGTGGCCAAAACAACAGCAGAAAGCCAAGGGGTGACCAAAGCAGCAGCAGAAAGCCAAGGGGTGCCCAAAGCAACAGCAGAAAGCCAAGGGGTGGCCAAAGCAACAGCAGAAAGCCAAGGGGTGNTCTGAAGCAAGAGCAGAAGGCCAAAGGGTGTCCAAAGCAACAGCAGAAAGCCAAGGGGTGGCCAAAGCAACAGCAGAAAGCCAAGGGGTGGCCAAAACAACAGCAGAAGGCCAAGGGGTGTCCAAAGCAACAGCAGAAAGCCAAGGGGTGGCCAAAGCAACAGCAGAAAGCCAAGGGGTGCCCAAAGCAGCAGCAGAAAGCCAAGGGGTGTCCAAAGCAACAGCAGAAGGCCAAGGGGTGGCCAAAGCAGCAGCAGAAAGCCAAGGGGTGCCCAAAGCAACAGCAGAAGGCCAAGGGGTGCCCAAAGCAGCAGCAGAAGGCCAAGGGGTGCCCAAACCAACATAAGCTTTGCAGCCTTCAAAGACAGCAAAGATCAAGATTTCATTAGGAAAAGAGGCTTGGGAAATGTATTGGCATCACAGAACAAAAGGGGTTGGGAGGGATCTCAAAGCTTACCCAGTCCAACCCCACCCCTGCCAGAGCAGGATCACTCAGGACAGGTCCCACAGGAATGCATCCAGGAGGGTCTGGAAATTCTCCAGAGAAGGAGGTTCCACAACCTCTCTGGGCAGCCTCCTCCAGGGCTCCAGCACCCTCACAGGGAAAAAGTTTTTCCTTCTGTTGCCAGGAATCTCCTCTGCTCCAGCTTGCACCCAGTGCCCCTTGTCCTGGCATTGGATGTCACTGCCCAGAGCCTGGCTCTGTCCTTCCAGTGCTGCCCTGCACATCTTAATCAACTTGAATGAGGTCACCCCTCAGGCTCCCCTGCTCCAAGCTCCCTCAGCCTGTCCTCAGCAGGCAGATGCTCCACGGCCTTCAGCAGCTTTGTGGCTCTGCACTGGGCTCTTTCATCACTACCTCCTGCTGCACCAGTGCATGGTGATGGTTTCTAGCCAAAGTGCTGCCCCCATCATTTTAGCACCCATTGGCACAGGCTGCCCAGGGAGGTGGTGGAGGCCTCATCTCTAGAGGAACTCAGGAAACTGTGGGTAGGGCACTTGGGGTGATGGTTTGGTGATCAGGGTGGTGTTGAGTTGATGGTTGAGCTGGATGACCTCAGAGGGCTTTCCCAGTCCTTACGGTTCTGTGTTTCTTGCCCATTCTCATAGAATCATAGAATGGGAAGGTTGGAAGAGACCTCAAAAATCATCTAGTTCCAACCCCCTGCCATAGGCAGGGACACCTCCCACTAGCACAGGTCACTCAAGGCCTCCTCCAACCTGGCCTTCAACACCTCCAGGGAGGGAGCAGCCACAACCTCCCTGGGCAACCTGTGCCAGTGTCTCACCACCCTCACTGCAAACAACTTCCTCCTAACATCCAGTTTCAATCTCCCCTCTGCCAATTCAAACCCATTCCCCTTGTCCTGACATTCCCAGACCTTGTCAACAGTCCCTCCCCAACCTTCCTGCAGCTCCCTTCACAAACTGGAAGGCTACTCTAAGGTCTCCTGGAAACCTTCTCCTCTCCAGGCTGCAGAGCCCCAACTCTCTCAGTCTGTCCTCACAGCACAGCTGCTGCAGCCCTCTCAGCATCTTGGTGGCCTCCTCTGCACTGCCTCCAACACTTCCATGGCCTTCCTGTGCTGGGGGCTCCAGACCTGCCCCCAGGACTACAGATGGAGTCATTGTCCTGTCATTACCAGACCTTGTCAATAGTCCCTCCCCAGCCTTATGTCCAGTATGGTCACTGTCTCTTTACTGTGGAAATTGCTGAGCAGTTACAGCAGTTGCCTGTTCCCCATCTCAGAGGAGATGAGACAACATCTATCAGAGTTGGGAAGTCATCTCTCACCTCCTGGCTCTTCTGCTTGATCTTTCTGCCTGCTTCAAGCTCACAGGGAGCTACTTTGAGCCCACCCAGGTGAATTGAAGTCTTAGCCCTGCCTCCAATGGATCCAGTCCAGTATTTCCCTGTCTCTCTTCAACTGGGGAGCTCAGAACTGGGCCCAGCACTCCAGGTGCAGCAAAATCCCAAGCAGCCATGTGGCTGTGCAGATACACTCAGCTCCCTTTGTTGCTTCAGCTTTGGCAGTTCATTAATTACAGCCCAGTGGCATGGACAGAAAGAAAATAACCACCTCAAGCAGTTAGCATCACACAGGCAGGATCCTCAAGGTGCTGAAAGGAAAAGAGGCCACAGACTCCCAGTTAGAGGCAGCCAAGCAGTGCACTTTGTTGGATTCATTCATTCCTTTCATGCAGTCATGAACATCTTGGAGTAAGCTCAGAGGTGGTCACCAAGATGCTGAGAGGGCTGCAGCAGCTCTGCTCTGAGGACAGACTGAGAGAGTTGGGGCTGTGCAGCCTGGGGAAGAGAAGGCTTCCAGGAGACCTTGGAGTGGCCTTCCAGGGGCTACAGGAGAGCTGAGGAGGGACTATTGACAAGGACTTGTAATGACAGGATGAGGAGGAATGGGTTTGAAGTGTCAGAGGGGAGATTGAAACTGGATGGTAGGAAGAAGTTGTTTGCACACTGGCACAGGTTGCCCAGGGAGGTTGTGGAGCACAGAAGCACAGAATGGGATCAAAGATCCCATTCTGTGCTTCTGTGCTCCACAATCTCCCTGGAGGTGTTCAAGGCCAGGCTGGACCTGTTCTAGTGGGAGGTGTCCCTACCCATGGCAGGGGTTTGGAGCTGGATGACCTTTGAGGTCCCTTCCAACCTAAACCATTCTGTGATTCTGTGAGTTGTTGGAGTTGGAAGAGAGCTCTGAGATCATCCAGTCCAACCCTCAACCCAACCCCACCATGGCCATCAAACCATATCCACAGCTCTCTGAAACACCTCCAGGGACTCCACCACTTTCCTGGGCAGTGCCTTTGCCTCTTACAAAGTGTTTGCAGCCTTCATTCTGAGCCAGGTGTGTTTGGGGATGAATTAACTCTGCTAAGGTCTCCTCTCAAACCACTTCAGAAGAAGTGGGAATCCAGCTGCTTGCTCTGTGCTCTCCTTCTTCTGCCCTTGGAATATTCACAGGCAGAGGCATCACAGACTCACAGAATGGTTTGGGTTGGAAGGAACCCCCAAAGCTCATCCACACCAACCCCTCTGCTTGGATGGGGCACTTAGTGCCATGGTCTGGTTGATTGGCTAGGGCTGGGTGCTAGGTTGGGCTGGGTGAGCTTGAAGGTCTCTTCTAACCTGCTTGATTCTATGATTCTATGATCAGTCAAAGGTGTAGCTGAGTGTGACAGAATGCTCTGGGGTTGGAAGGGACCTCCAAAGGTCATCCAGCTCAACCTCCCCTGCCCTCAGCAGGGACATCCTCCACTAAAACACAGTGCTCAGAGCCTTGTGGAGCCTCACCTGGAATACCTCCAGGGATGGGTCCTCAACCACCTCCTTAAGCAACCTGTTGCAGTGTTCCAGCGCCCTCATAGTAAAGTTCTTCCTAATGTCCAATCTAAATCTTCCCTGCTCCAGTTTCAAGCCACTGTCCCTCACCCTGTCACTCCCAGCCCTTGTCCAAAGTCCCTCCCTAGCTCTCCTGGTGCCCCTTCAAATACTGGCAGGCTGCTCTAAGTTCTCCCTGGAGCCTTCTCTTCTCCAGGCTGAACAACCCCAACTCTCCCAGCCTCTCTTTAAGGAGAGATGCTCCAATTTCAGATCCTTTAGAGAGTGCCAATACCAAACCTTTATTTGCTGCCCTAAATGCCCACCTTGTCCACATGTTCTCCTTGCTTTTCTGCAGGCCTTGCTCTCACCATACCATCCTTTGCTGGGCTACTCCTCTCCTTCCTTGCAGAGGAGTCTGCAACCATCTGGAGTTGTTCCTTGCAAGACCAAAATGACCAAAGGAGGCAAAGGGAAAGATTCCAGCAGGGAGATTCCAGTGTGGACTGACTGATTTTTATTTAACACATTAACCAATATACTCTTTCAAATATAGGCTCAAGCCTACTTAAGGCAAAGTTCAAGTTAATATTGATATTTGAAGAGGGAAGCACTTTCATATTAATCACCTCACTGTTAAATGGCTGTTATGAACCAGAGCTTATGGGCTGTGTCTCCAGACACATTTTCAAATGGTTCAGGCTAACTTTGATCCTTCCTAATGATGGAGAGCAATTATATAATGGCTCCAGAAACACTTTCAGCACACAGCTTGAATGAGAGCTGGTTGGGGTTGGGGTTGTTGTGGTTGGTTTTGGGTTGTTTTGGTTTTTTTCTTCCTACAGTGTTGTCAGATAATATCTCAATAACGTTTCTGGGGGAAGCAAAAAGCAACCATCCTTGGCTCACTCTGAGTTTTGCTTTGCAAGCTCAGCTTTGCAGCAGGCCAGAGGCTGAGCAGCAAGGAGCAAAAGCACAAGACAAAAGCACGAGATGCTGTTGCAGGGGTGCGGAACCTCGCAGGCTTCTCCTTCAGCCGGGGATGCTCAGAGTTTTCCACTGCAGGTAGAGAAGGAGCTGGGGAGTGTCATCCTCTGCAGGGCTGCTGCCAGGCAGTCCAGACCCTCAGCTCACTCATTGCCATGGCAACTGCATCCTGGGGCAGCAGAGATGGTGAGAGAGCCCAGCACAGCAAAGCGAAGCTCGTACCAAGCCCGGGCGCGCAGTGGGACCTGACATCGTGGCCAAGGTGGGAAGGGTGACCCAACAGCCCTGGGGTGGGGTGGAGGGAGGTGAATGTCCTCCCAGAGGAGTCTGAGAGGGGCCATGCACTTGGGAGTGTCAGGGGCTGTTGATATGTGGAAGAATTGTGTTTGGGGAAGGGGATGGAGGAGAGCAGAAGTGGTTGTGGGGAGCCTCTGTGTGTGTGTCTGTGTGTGACACCAAGCTGGATGGGGTAGGATGGCTCTACAGAGGGACCTGGGCAGGCTGCATCAATGGAACAAGGCCAAAGGGATGAGGTTCAACAAGCCCAACTGCTGGATCCTGCACTTGGGTCACAGCAACCCCATGAACAGTTCAGGCTTGGGGCAGAGTGGCTGGAAACTGCCTGCTGGAAAAGGACCTGGAGGTGCTGGCTGACAGCCACTGAAGATGAGCCAGAGTGTGCCCAGGTGACCCACAATGCCAACACCATCCTGGCCTGCATCAGCAATGGTGTGACCAACAGGACCAGGGCAGGGATTATTCTCCTGTGCTCAGCACTGCTGAGGTCACATCTTGAGTCCTGGGTTCAGTTTTGGGCCACTAACCCTAGAGGGATATTGAGGGGCTGGAGAAGGTCCAGAGAATGACAATGAAGCTGGGGAAAGGTCTGGAGCACAATCTTGTGAGGAACCTGGAGAAAAAGAGGCTGAAGGGAGAACTTCTGGGTCTCTACAACTCCCTGAAAGGAGGTTGGTGCAAAGTGAGAGTTGGGCTCCCTATTGGCAAGTGACAGAACAACAGGAAATGATCTTCAGGGTTGGGCTTTAGATGAAACTCCTTCACTGGAAGGTGTCTCAAATGGTCTTCAGGGTTGGACATTAGATGGAACTCCTTCACTGGAAGGTGTCTCAAATGGTCTTCAGGGTTGGACATTAGATGAAAATCCTTCACTGGAAGGTGTCTCAAATGGTTTTCAGGGTTGGACATTAGATGAAACTCCCTCACTGAAAGCTTTCTCAAATGGTTTTCAGGGTTGGACATTAGATGAAACTCCTTCACTGAAAGGTGTCTCAAATGGTCTTCAGGGTTGGACATTAGATGGAACTCCTTCACTGGAAGGTTTCTCAAATGGTCTTCAGGGTTGGACATTAGATGGAACTCCTTCACTGGAAGGTGTCTCAAATGGTCTTCAGGGTTGGACATTAGATGAAAATCCTTCACTGGAAGGTGTCTCAAATGGTTTTCAGGGTTGGACATTAGATGAAACTCCCTCACTGAAAGCTTTCTCAAATGGTTTTCAGGGTTGGACATTAGATGAAACTCCTTCACTGAAAGGTTTCTCAAATGGTCTTCAGGGTTGGACATTAGATGGAACTCCTTCACTGGAAGGTGTCTCAAATGGTCTTCAGGGTTGGACATTAGATGAAACTCCTTCACTGAAAGGTTTCTCAAATGGTCTTCAGGGTTGGACTTTAGATGAAACTCCTTCACTGAAAGGTTTCTCAAACCCTTGCCCAAGATCCCCAGGGAGGTGGTGGAGTTCCCATCCCTGCAGAAGTTTCAGTGCCTGCACAGGTGCTGCTAAGGGAGATGCTTTAGTGGTGACCTGGCAGTGCCAGGTTGGGCTTTCTGATCTTTCCAGGTCCCTTCAAATCACAATGATTTTATGACTCTGTGTTTCTGCCTGTGCCCATTGCTTATCTGCAGCTGTGCATGCAGGGGCCCAGCAGGCCATGAAACTCCACTTGTGTGCTCTCCCTGCAGCACGTGTGCCTGGGCACCCACACACGACTGGGAAGAGGTCAGGGGAATGCCACAGCCATGCCTGTGCTCCAGCTGGCCAGGGGCTTGCTCAAGCACCTGCATTTGTGTTGAATAATAATAATTAAAAAGGAATGATAATAAAAAAGAAAGCAGGGGATGTCCCTTCTGACACTGGTGGGGAAGTTCAAGAAGGACAGGGAGATGCTTGAGTGAGTCCAGTGCAGAGCCATGAATGATGATGGGAGTGGATGAAGGGAATGATGGGAATGATGAAGGGAATGGAACATCTCTGTTATGAGGAGAGCCTGAGGGAGCTGGGGCTGAGTGCTTGGAGAGGAGGAGACTGAGAGGTGACCTCATCAATGTTGATAAAGATGTGCTGGGTGAATGCCAAGAGGCTGGAGCCAGGCTCTGCTGGGTGATGCCCAATGCCAGCACAAAGGGCACTGGGTGGAAGCTGAGGCTTAGGAAGTGCCATGGAAACATGAAGAGGATTTTTATCCCTGTGAGGGTGACAGAGCACTGGAACAGGCTGCCCACGGGGGCTGTGGAGTTTCCCTCTCTGGAGATATTCCAGAACCTGCCTGAGTGTGTTCCTGTGTGATCTGGTATAGGAGGTCCTGGTGTGTCAGGGGGGTTGGCCTGGATGAGCTTTGGAGGTCCCTTCCAGGCCCTGGCAATCTGTGATTCTATGATTCTAGCTGATTGGATAGGGCTGGGTGATAGGTTGGGCTGAATGATCTTGGAGCTCATCCAACCTGGTTGATTCTATGTGTTCCTGTGTGATCTCCTCTAGGTGATCCTGCTCTGGCAGGGAGGTTGGACTGGATGAGCTTTGGAGGTCCCTTCCAGCCCCTGATATTCTGTGATTCTGTGATTCAATGGTTCTGTGATTCTATGGTTCTATGATTTTATGTGTTCCTGTGTGATCTCCTCTAGGTGATCCTGCTCTGGCAGGGAGGTTGGACTGGATGAGCTTTGGAGGTCCCTTCCAGCCCCTGATATTCTGTGATTCTGTGATTCAATGGTTCTGTGATTCTATGGTTCTATGATTTTATGTGTTCCTGTGTGATCTCCTCTAGGTGATCCTGCTCTGGCAGGGAGGTTGGACTGGATGAGCTTTGGATGTCCCTTCCAGCCTCTGTGATTCTGTGATTCTATGACATGAGGCTTCCCCCAGCAGGGTCTGTGCTGCACTCAGCTTCAGACTCAAGCTGCAGCTGCCAGGCCAACATCCTGCACTCAGCCTTGCTGCTCCTCAACATGACCTTCAGCTCTGCAGATGGGACCAGCACAAAGCCTCAGCACCACAAAACAACTAAAGGTGGCTTTAAATGAGTTGGATGCCTGGGATGAAGGGGAAAGAGCTGAGGGCATGAAGTCCTTCAGGGTCTGTTCTGTCGAGTCCCTCTGAATTTGCTGCTGTTTGAAGAGCAGAGTGCTTCATTCAGCTCTGTTTTGTTACCTTATTTAGGCTCAGGTTTCCTCTTCTGGCTGAGAGGCTCATTAGGGAGCTGATAATGAGCTTCCTCTGCCTGCTGCTGAGAGGGGCTGCTGAGAAGTCTCAAGCAGACACATTGTGTTCCCAAGTATTTCCCCCAGCACTGGTTTCAAATTGGTGTGAGCCAAACAGAGCAGGGGATGTCCTTCAGGGGTCAGTGCTGGCACCAGTGTTGTTTAATATCTTTGTCAGTGCCATGGGCAGAGGAATCAGTGCAGCCTCAGCAAGTATGCAGATGGCACCAAGCTTTGTGGCACAGTTACTTGCTAGAGGGCAGGGATCCATCCAGAGGGACCTGCACAGGCTGCAGAGCTCTGCCCAGGCCAACCTCAGGACATTCAACAAGGCCAAGGGCAAGGTCCTGCACCTGGGTAGGCACAATGCCAAGCACAGCTCCAGGGTGGGTGGGGAATGGCTGAGAGCAGCCCTGAGGAACAGGCCCTGGGGGTGTGGGCTGAGGAAAAGCTCCACATGAGGCTGCAGTGTGAGTGCAGCCCAGACAGCAACTGTGTGCTGGGCTGCAGCAAGAGCAGTGTGGGCAGCAGGGTAAGGGAAGGGATTGTGCCCCTTGGATCTGCTCTCCTCAGAGCCCACCTGCAGTCCTGTGTGCAGTTCTGGAGCCCCCAGCACAGGAAGGACATGGAAGTGTTGGAGGCAGTGCAGAGG
>VWZE01008266.1:0-23301 GCA_013396675.1 Eubucco bourcierii
TGCTCAAGGATATGGTGTAGTAGTGGCTCTGGTAGAGCTAGACAATGGTTGGACTCAATGATGCTAAAGGCCTTTTCCAACCGTAGTGATTCTGTGATTCCCCAGGCCACTTTAACATTCTGAGACATCAGACAACAGGCCTCCACACCATCAAATGTACTGTTGGAACAAGCACTGCCTGTCACCTGTGTTGGTTGTGTCTGCAATGACCATGAATGGAGTAGATGTGCAAGATCAGTTTTTAAGTGTTGTGATTCATGAACACACATAAACCCACACGCTATTAATTCAAGCAGTTTGAAGGAGTGAGATGTATAGGAATGTGGTCCAGGAAAGGTCCATGCTTTGTTCTGTTACTGAAATTTTAAAAAGTGATTTGTGTTTGGGGCTTGACTATTGGTATTCTTTTTGTAGCTGTGAATTACAGGGAACTCACAACCTTGTGCTGATAATCTACAATAGTAAGTAATATCATAGTTACATAATGAATATATGCTTTGTGCAGACAAGAAATACCCTGAATTCTTAGAGGAAGTATTTTCTATAATTTTAATAATAAAAATAACTATTGGGCAAATAATATTCCCAATAAATAAATCTGCATACTCATGTGCATCAGCATAGCAGGTGGCACAAAAGCCTGGTTATGCATTTGCCATTTTTTGTCTCTTCCTCTTCTCTGTTGTGCATTATCACAAATTCATTTTGCAGGGATATTTAACTTCCTAAACACATATATTCTTCTGTAACCTAAAAATGGGCCTTCTCTTTCCATGTTTGTGTGTATCTATCAATGTGTGTGGTTAAGACACAGTACCTGAAATGTTTATTCAGTGCCTTACGCATACACCGCTATTACAGTAAGCCTCCCATCATCTAGAGAATAAGGCTGCTGTGGAGAAGCAGCCTTAAACTGGGCCAGAACTATTTGCTTATTCATTTTATGACATAAGTCAGAACAGTTTTTATTGCCCTTGGCCTATACTCAGACTTCAGATTTACTTGAAAAGTGACTGCAGTAAGACCAGAAGCTGATGTCCCCCTAACTCCCCCTGCAAGAAGTAGATAGAATCATAGAATCATAGAATGGTAAGGTTGGAAGGGACCTCAAGGATCATCTGTGAACTGCACACAGTACTCCAGGTGGGGTCTGACGAGAGCAGAGTAAAGGGGCAGAATCCCCTCCCTTGCCCTGCTGGCCACGCTTCTCTTGATGCAGCCTAGGACTCGGTTGGCTGTCTGGGCTGCATGTGCACACTGCAGACTCATGTTGAGCTTTTCATCAACCCAGACTCCAAGGTCCTTTTCCTCAGGGTTGCTCTCCAGCCATTCACCACCCAGCCTGTATTTGTGCTTGGGATTGTGCCTACCCAGGTGCAGGACCTTACACTTGGCCTTATTGAATTTCATCAGGTTGGCCTGGGCCCACCTCTCCAGCCTGTCCAGGTCCCTCTGGATGGCATCCCTGCCCTCTAGCAAGTCGACTGTGCCACACAGCTTGGTGTCATCTGCAAACTTGCTGAGGGTGCACTCCATTCCTCTGTCCATGTCACTGACAAAGATGTTAAACAGCACTGGTCCCAGCACTGACCCCTGAGGGACACCACTTGTCACTGGTCTCCAGGTGGACATTGTGCCGTTGATCGCCACTCTCTGGGTTCGACCATCCAGCCAATTCCTTATCCAGCGAGTGGTCCATCCATCAAGTCCATGCTTTTCCAGTTTGGTGACCAGGATGTCATGTGGGACAGAGTCAAATGCTTTACTCAGGTCCAGGTAGATGACATCAGCTGCCTTTCCCTTGTCCACTGTCGCTGTGACTTCATCATAGAAAGCCACTAAATTTGTCAGGCAAGATCTGCCCTTGGTGAAGCCATGCTGGTTCCCACCAATCACCTCTGCTTTGTTTTCCATTTGCCTTAGCAGGACTTTCAGCAGGATCTGCTCCATGATCTTGCCAGGCACAGAGGTGAGGCTGACTGGTCTGTAGTTTCCAGGGTCATTCTTTTTACCCTTCTTGAAGATGGGTGTTATGTTTGCCCTTCTCCAGTCAGCAGGAACTTCACCAGTCTGCCATGACTTTTCAAATATGATGCACAGTGGTTTGGCAACTTCATCTGCCAGTTCCCTCAGGACCCGTGGGTGGATCTCATCAGGCCCCATGGACTTGTGCACATTCAGGTTTCTTAGGAGCTCATAAACATCATCTTCTACTATAGTAGGCAGATTTGCCTGCTCCCAGTCCTCACTTTTACCCTCTGCAACTTGGACATTGTGGTTGGAGCCCTTGCTGTTAAAGACTGAGGCAAAGAAGTCATTGAGCACCTCAGCCTTGTCCATGTCCTTTGTCAGCAGCTCTCCATTTTCCTTCTGTAAGGGTCCCACATTGTCCCTAGTTCTCCTCTTCTCACTAATATACCTGTAGAAGTTCTTCTTGTTCCCTTTAATGTCCCTGGCCAGGTTCAGTTCGAGCTGTGCCTTAGCTTTCCTTACCACAAGTGGGACTTGCTTGTGGTGTGCTACCTACAAGGCACAAATGATGTTAGAGTATCGGTGCTTAAAAAAAGACAAGCTGAATAGTCTGAAAAGGAAAAACAGTACACTAAGGAGAGATTTTGGGTGAACAGTGGTTTGGACACATCTGTGAAAGAGAAGCAGGCAGCAGTCAAGCAAATAAAGTCTAGCAATGAGTGATACAAGTGCATAGTCACTGCTCTGCCCTCCTGACAAAAGTTGATGCCTGCTGTTGGCCATGTGCAGGCTCCCCTGTGCTCACCACAGAGTTGTGATCAACAGTTTTTAGAGAAAACAAGCCTGGATTCCTGCACATTTTCAAGCCCATGACGCTCACATTCACTCACTCCAAGTTTTGCTTCTACATTATCTTCCATGCTCTGACATCTACATCTCTTGATGTAATCTAATGCTGCACCTTGCCCCTCTTGGCTCCATCCAACAAAGTTTTCAACTACTTTTAAAGGCCCTACAAGACTATGGAGCCAGGAGCAGCATGCTCATGGGTTAGCAAGCACATGCTTATCATCCACATGCTGTGGCTCCTTGCTTCTCCAGACTGCTAAATTCTGGGTGCTTCTGTTTCTTTCTGGAGGACAGCAGCAGGATGCAACACTTCTGTCTAGACAGCACAGCTCTTTACATGTCCAAGAAATCATCTAGAAATTTAGTTTTCTTTGAGACTTCTGCTTTGTTGTTCAAATTGGTTGAATTTGGGCAGCTGGTTGAAAAGCCAATGGACAGACAAAGAAAAAAAGTAACTCAAATTATAAATAAGAGAATAAAGACATGGAGGTTTTTCCCACCTTCAGACTGCTGAAAGCTAGGGTCTCTTTCTCCTAGAAGAAATCACAGCCATCATGATTCCTGTCCCCATCATCTTTGAAGTGACTGGCTGCACTTCTCAGTGCCTTTTGCCACCACTTCGTATCTAATGGAGAAAGAGGAAAGCTACCATTTTTCTCTGAATCTCAGCAACATTGACCAAGAGTTCTCCAGACCCTTGCAGGATTTATCAGCCCCTTCTGAAATCACCTAGGATACTCTTATTTTCAGTGGAAAGCACAAAGAGGTTCTGCCTGCAGAGCTGTGCACTCAGTAGTGATAGAATGAGGCGGAATTGCCTTTTGACAGTATCGATTTATCTCTATTAATAACAAAGGGAGCCAAGAGTGACTGGTTCAGATTTAGCCATCCAGCTGCTGGATGCCTTGGCTAGGGCAGATGAATTCCACCTTTAAGGTTGTTTCAAATTATCTTATAAGCATATGTGGTGGATAGATAACATACCAGATATCTATAGTTGTACACAGGTCAATGCTAAATAGTTTGCTTTTTTGCCAAGGCTGCAGGGAGAGTTTTGTATCAGTGTGGGATAACAGTGTTTGATGTGCAGAGTGTGGTTTGCAGTGGTTTTCTTCCGTCCAAGAGAGGTAGAAAGAGTCTCTCTGTGAAGACTTGTAGCTTGTCAAATGCTTATCTGAGTATCAAAGAGTAGTTATCATGTGCCCTAGAGGATCCCCAAACCACATTTAAAAGCAGGGTATAACACAGAATTAGCCAAGTTGGAAAAGACCTTCAAGATCATTGAGTTCAACCTATTACCTAACACCTTCTAATTAACTAAACCATGGCACGAAGTGCCCGCATCCAGCCTCCTTTTAAACAACTCCATGGACCATGACTCCACCACCTTCCTGGGCAGCCCATTCCAATGCCAATCACTCTTTCTGTGAAGAACTTCTTCTTAACATCCATCCTAAACCTGCCCTGGCACAGCTAGAGGCTGTGTCCTCTTGTTCTGTCACTGGGTGCCTGGGAGAAGAGACCAAGCCCCACCTGGCTACAACCTCCTTTCAGGTAGTTGTAGACAGCAATGAGGTCTCCCCTGAGCCTCCTCTTCTCCAGGTTGAAAACCCCCAGCTCCCTCAGCTGCTCCTCTTAGAACTTGTCCTCCAGCCCTCTCACCAGCCTTGGTGCCCTTCTCTGGACGCATTCAAGTACCTCAACATCTTTTTTAAACTGAGTGGTCCAGAACTGGACACAGAATCCCAATCTCTTGTAGGGAGGAGTTACAGTCATGTCCCCCAGGTTTCCAATGTTTAGTTAGGACCTCAGGTTTCTCCTACACTTCTTCAGCATTTTCATGTCCACCTCCTCATGTGGGTGATACATCATGCATCTTGGGCACCAAACTTGTCCTCACTACCCCAACATCCCAAATGACAAACCGTAGTATTTCTGCTGTTTCCTGTGGTCCTCAGGAGTTCAGAGTTTATCAGAATGTCCTAAACAATGTCCAGCGGCCCAACTGGTAGTTCTGCCTGAGTATAAACTGAGAGTTAATGGATCTAAATGTAGTTTACAATAGCTTTCTGTGGCATGGGTCAGGTCCTGAGGGCTTTCTTGCAGCTTGTGTATCACTGAGGGTCAAACTGTAGCTTTGTTTCTAGGACACTTCACAGGAGAGACTAAAAACACTAACTAAGGTGGCAGAAGTATCTCTACTTAACTAAGAAGGGCACACCATTACCTTGGTAAACCTTCCTCAGGAGTATATCAGCTTTGGAAAGTGATTTGAATGTTTCCATACTCATAAATTCTCTTAGAGCAGCAAAAATGACCTGATAAGATACAGTCAGATGTTAATAATGGTGACCTTATTTTATGGCACTTGCCTGCCAATACCCACTTGATGTGATTTTCTTACAGTAACAATGCAATAAGCAACATGAAAGAGATGTTTTTTTCTGTGTTACTTATTAGGGAAAATTAAAGGCAATTATTTTGTCTACCACCCAGTTTTGCGTAGCCACTCCCTGTGCAAAACTTCATGTTTATAAAGGAAACATTAAATGAAAATTGGGCTAGGCTAAACAATTTGGGTTAAAACTGCAGGAGAACTTGCTGTCTGTGAAGTTGCTGAGAAGAAATCCTGTTTAGAGCAGGAAATTGGTGATTCATAATTGACATTAACTCTAGTTACCCTCCAACGTGCACGCTGTACTTCATGTGAAATAAGAAAAGCCATTCCCTTAAGCAAGTTCAAGTTAATGTTTAGGAAACCATTTGAGCTATTACTAGGACAAAAGTCATTAGAGTGGAATGGCTGGATGCTTAGACTGGGCCTTCAGCTGCAAAACTTGTGCACTTTAATACCTCTTTGCAGGCAGCACCTCAGACATGTGCTGGTTTTGGCCAATCCACTGAAATCTCAGCTTCACAAACATCCCCAGTCATAACTGTGGCTATTCACCTCCTTCTCAATTGTGCCTTTATCAGTTCCACTGGGTGCATCAAGGCCCTGGATAGCTACATCCACTATAAGACTAGGTTAGAGCTGTAATCTCCTAGCAGCCTGTTACATCTCTTTGCAACAACTGTAAGAGTTGCTTTGGAACAGGAGTGCTTCATCTCGTTTCTTCGTTGAAACAGTTGCCAAGCACTGGAATTAGATCAGGCCAATTCAACTATGTGGAGGACTAGGAGCTGTAGCGTAGACAAGGCACTGCATTTTTGGGTGTCTTCTAAAACTGCTTAGAGCATGTCTAGGTAACATGGCAGTAGAAACACTCGTCAAAGAATCACAGAATGGTAGGGACCTCTGGAGATTATCTAGTGCAACCCCTTTGCTAATGCAATTTCTTTCTAGATTGGGTTGCACAGGACTGAATCCAGGCAGGTTTTGAAAGTCTGTAGAGACAGACTCCACAATCTTTCTGGGTAGTCTATTCCAGTGCTTCTTCACCCCCAAAGTAAAGTATTTGTTCCTTAAGTTCAAGTGAAGCCTTCTGTGAGTGACAGAGAACTACAGGAGAGAGTCAAATAGAGGGCCACAAAGGTGATCAGGGAACTGGATCATCTCTCTTACAAGGAGAGACTGATATACCTGGAAAAGAGAAGACTTAGAGGTGATCTCACCAATAAATACAAATATTTAAAGGGTGGAGGTCATAAGGAAGGTATTAATCCAAATCTCTTCCCTCTTGAAACCAGGAGTGAACTGCAGCTCCCAGATCTCACACAGAAATGGAAAGTTGACAATACATTGAGAAAGTGCTGTAGTGTTAATCTTTGGGCAGGAGAGCTTCACTACCATGGCAAGGCAGCACAGACACCAACCTCAGCTATCAAGGGCTCTGAACCACAAGGTTGCTCCTGGGAACAATTCTCCCCACAAGCTTGGCTGCTCCTCACCACCAGCATCCACTACTAGACTGTCAGAAATGGGGCACTTACTGGGTGGAACTCTGTCTGGTGCAGTGGAGTCATACTCAGGGCTCTCTGACTGGTATCATGAGATATATGGATGGCACAGTAGGCTGTGATAGTTTACTGAATTAAGTTAATGAAATGATGATGACCAAATGAAATGGGTTTACTTCTTCAGGACAGAATTTCTCAAAATCATTAAAATCAAGCCTTCTGATAAAGAAAAGCAATATCATGGTCTGTGGATTTAGTTTGTGTGGGAATTTGGGTTATGGGTTTGCTTTTTGGGTTTTTTGTTTGGTTGTTTTTTTTCTGAGATTTTAACACCATTTCATTTGCATTTATGCTGTACTTTGGGAGAGAAAATGATGCTGTTGAAAAAAAAAAAAGGAATTATCTCTTCTAAAGTTTTATAATAGTAACATTACAATTCAGATTCTCCCCAGTTGTAAATCAAATCCATTTATCTCAATGGCCTCATCTACAGAACTCAAGAGGCCAACTCTATCTCCTTGGTTCATAATGAATTGAAGGATATCTTTGTTCAGCGCAGCGGTCTCAGGCTGCTCGCACACTCGAGCATTGATGTCTCTATAGAAGCAGTTTCTTTAATTACCATTGCCAATTCTAATTTTCCAGGTGAACGCAGCCACCTTGCTAAAATGCTGAAATAATTTATCACCCGTCATGAAGAAGACAGTTTGCTGGCAGGGAGACACGCTGTGATTCTGAGGCACTGCGTTTACAACGTAGTAAGATAAAGCACCTCCTGCTATGAAATTTGGAAGACTATATAAAATCTAATTTATGTACATAAACATCCTGTCTGACACTGGAGTATTACAGAACAGAACAAGCGAAAAATTTTTGCAACTTTCATGGCAGCCACAAATATATCTAATTTATGACAGAGAGCAAATAAGGTAATTTCTCTTCAGAATAAGTAACTCCTCTCAGGAGCTGTACGGTGACTTCATTTATATGGCCTTAAATGAAATGATTGCATGTAGGTAACAAATCAGCATAATGCTACCAAATCAGAAATACTAAGATTCAGAGGATGATAAACCTGTTCAGTATTTCTTATGTGTACAAAGGACCAGAAACATAAAAATTAGAACTACATCAATGTGCTGGTTTGAGGTTAAGTGGAATATTTTAATAGAGAAAATTACACTATAGGCTGTGAACGGAAAACACTCATAGACTTGCTGAGATGTTTAAGAGTAGAACTCAAAACATTAGATAGGTCACTCTGTCTGCAGGGGCACAGCATCTCGAGCAATCTAGCTTCTGTCTTCTCTTTGCAAATTATTCTTCACTAACTACTTTTCTTCTAACCCCCCTGGCCAATCCTCCTAATTCACCTTGCACATAAGGTAAACCTTGGGGTAAGGTATAGGGGTGGGGAGAAGGTGGAAGGGTGGTTGGGAGCCCCTCCTGGGGTCCCTGATTTCTGGGAGGGCTGTTGTGTTTCTGTATTACCTTTAACTTGTCTATTTCTGTAACTATTCCTGTGTGTAGTGTATATATCTGCTTGTATATTGTGCAAAGCTGTAAATAGAGCTTCAGTCCTTAACTTCCAGCCAGCTGAGTTCTAGTCTGGGTCATTTTACAAAGTGTGGGGGGTGGGGAACTCCCAAACCATCACAATCAACTAAGCAACAGCTAATTCATTTGCAGATCTTTGGCTGTTAGAACTCCACCAGCAGCAATACACTCCATGCAAGGAAGGGGTGCAACCATCATCTGGATAGACAAGCTATAGTGCTCGCTAGCACACATCCACATCCCTCTGATGATCCAGGGCTGCCATCCAACTGCTGGTGGGTCCTAAAAAGAAGCAAAAATCCTGCTGTTAATTAGCACTTTCTAGATGAACAGAGGCAGTCTTTAAAAAGGAGTAGATATAAAAATGTTGGTGCCAGAGGAAGCTGACAAAACAGGTTTGGATTTTGGGACTGCAGCAACAGCACCACTTCACAGCCACTGTGCTGTACCGGTCCAGGTACAACCCCTCATGGTACCTAAAGAATCAGGACCCTGCACTTCCACTCCTATATAAACACAGTGCTTCTGTAGAGCAGTCCTTATAAGGCACAGACCAAAGACATGCCATAGAATCATACAATCATCTCAGTTGGAAAAGACCTTTAAGGTCATCGGGTCAAACCATTAATATTAATTGCAGTGATGTGGGGTATTCCCTTGTCATCCAGGATGAGGGACCCTTGTCCCTCAAATTGTTTAGCTTTATATCTGGGGTTAGCAGGTGAAGGTCCCTGATAAATGACAAATTCATTCAATACTCAAAGGCAAAACATATCAGGAGCTTCTGAATCTCATTTGAAAGTTTTTTTTCTTCCCTTCAACTCAGACAAAGGTGGAAAAGTCTGACTGAGGCACAATTTGACATTGTGTTTCACATGTATGAAGAAGTGGATGAGGCCTTGAGTAACCTGTACTAGTGGGAGGTGTCCCTGCCTATGGTAGGGGGTTGGAACTAGATGATCCTTGAGGTCCCTTCCAACCTTACCATTCTGTGATTCTATGATTCTAAGTGATGACCTGTCAGGATCATTTGAGAACACTGCTCACCCAAAACTTCAGCCTTTATGCCCGATGTCCCTCACAGGGACAGGCAGCAGGGCACTGCCACCCACAAAGCGATGGGGCAGTTTTGGTGTCTGTGAACTGAAAATAAATATGAGAAAGAAAAATGCAAGGACGTGATTGAAGCAACTCTGCCTTGTGTTAGGCAGCAATGGGCTTTCTCAGGAGCGAAATTGTCTCATAGTCAAGGAAGCAACAGACTCATACCACCTCCCAATGCATCTGTGGGATGCCTGCTCTACCCAGTCACCTGCCAGGCACCAAACTCCAGGGACCAGCAAATTATTGCCTTCAGGAGCTATGGGATCTTGCTGTCTTGAAACAGCAGGTCATTTATGTAGAGATCTGGAAAGCTGGGTGAAGGGTTGGAAGTTCTCAGGAATCTTTGCGTGACTTTTATAACATAGTCCATCTGTGCTACCATACTGGTCCTTTTTCCAAAACAAGCTAGATCAAATACAGAGTTGGCATAGCCTTTTTTTTTTTTTTCCACCTTTTTTCCACCTAACTGCAGAGGTTGTGCACACTGATCAATGCAATGTACAGTTCTCATTTAGGTTCAAGTACATTGAACCTGAAGTAACTGTTAGTAAGAGTTACTCAACCCTGCAAAGTGCACTTTATTTCTTGTTTGCTTTCCAGATGAAGCCTATGGTTCAATCCCTTTTTTGGTGGGGCAAACCAACCTACTTGTTGCTTGTTTCTCTTTTTTTCCCCTCCCCTCAACAGTGAACCCCAGCCTTAATGCAAGGATTTTAAAGAAAGTCAGAGTGAGAATTTGCCCAGACATTAAACATATTTAAATGTCATCTTCTATTTTATGCTGTGTCCATATAAATTAAGTTATCCAAATGCTGTTCTGCAAATTTGTTTTTCAGGACTAAAACCCAAGCTTTTGCCTTATTTCTTGCTCTCTACAAAAGTTTGAGGTTGTTGGGATTTTTTTTGTTAGAACATCCTGGAACAGGCACAAAAATAATTCAACTTATTGCTGGGTCAGAGAGTGAAGTGTTTGATGGGAAAAGGGCAGGGAGATAGTAAGAACAAACAAGGCCAAAAAAAGGCTTGTATTTACTGAATCTCTAACTTTCAAGTGTCCAACCTACAACTGGTATTGCCAGCCAAGCCCAACATTTCTACATTTTCTTTTGACATCTGAAGATTAAGTAAATCATGTTTACGTGCGATAGTACCAGCAGACACTTGACTCCGGTCTCCCCCCACCTCTTCAGGACTTGTCGCCAAAGCGATGCCATGGAAACAGCACTGTGGAGATGGCAGAGGGAATATGCGCCCAGACAGGAGACCACCACTGTTAACTAATCTCCTGATTTAAGGAAGCATAGACAAAATCTCCAGCCCTGCACCTCTTCTGCATTGAGAGGTTGCTGTAAATCCGTGTGCACGTGCAAACCTATCTAACAGAGCTGCTTGTTATCTCTAGGTCTGTATTTGATCTGCCCCTCAAAATTTTAGTCAGGATGCAATTAAGGATATCAGTTAACGGCTGCTATTTGTTTTATAAGGTAAATATGAAGCAATTGACTGTAAGAATTAAGTCTGTAGTGCTTTATTGAGGGATGATTAGAAAAATACTAGAAGTCTACTTAAAGGTACTCCACTTTCGGAAAGGATCTGGAATATATCTGGGATAGGCTTGCAAAAGCAGCGTAATGACATTGCCTTTATTTTTGATCCTGCTCCTTGTGGCTTGAAGTTCATTTCAGCAGCTTTGCTTGTTGGTAGGCAAGGACGACCTCGAGGCTTTCTAATTCTTGAGGGTTCCCACTCTATGCAGCAAATGAAAACAGATGCATGCCAGACATGTAGGGAAGGAGGGAGGAACAGGAGGGAGGCAGGGATGGAGGGTGGAAAGAAGTAAGAAAGAGAAGGAAAGAAAGAAAAGGAAGGAAAGGGAGGGATGAAAAGAAAGGTGAAGAAAAAGTGCAAGCTTGTTTTAAACCTTGATTTAACATCCAGTCTGAGCCAAACCTGTTTTACAGAATATGACTCCTTGGGGGCTTACAATGCAACTACTACAGAGAAGCCAGCATGATCTAACAGCATGAACTATCCAGCAGCCTGCTAAAAATACAAATAGCTCACAATGACAGGAGAATCAAGCTGTAACTGCTTGGAACGTGAGATTATAAAATGTGAGATTATAAAATATCATGATCCAGATTGAAATTCAATATATTTGTTGAAATTGTCAGCAGAGGCACACAGACTATCGGAAAATAGTCAGTGCGTTCCCTACAGTTGCTAACAGCAGCCCTTGGACAAGGCAAGATGTTGCAAGTTTAAAACAAAAATAAACCAAAAAAAAGAGGATTTTGATATCAGTCCAAAGCATTTGAAAATGGAAAATGTAATGGGAAACAAGTGGTGAAAAGCCAGCCCTGGAGGGGTGAACAAAGGCGACTGCAGCCTGTAACGCCAATGTCTCAAAGGCAAAGGGTGCTTAACTCTTACCCAGAGAGGTCTCTCAAAGGTACTTTGCTGTATGGCAGTACCCTTGTGAAGTGTGTGCTGCTTAGGGATTGCAGTATTTAAAGGGATTTGCTATCAGAAACACTCAGATTAGTAATTTTACATGCACCAAGTTAAATATCAAAGAGAGCACCAGTCAGCCTGCCAGGCTAACTGTTAGGGTAAGTGAAGGTAAGCAATAGCGCTAAAGTCTCCTTGTCCAGGTAAGGAGTTAAACAAATATTTAGACCAAACACATGACTTAAGCATTTACTTAAGTGCTTTAATACACTGAGGCCAGACTAATGAAATTCGAATGCTATTCATCCTGACACAGAAAAGTGTCCTCCACATCATAGCTATGAAAGCAAGTAAGATAAAAGGAAAGGTGAAATAAGAAAAGAGGTACTACTTACCTGTGCTATGCATTTTCTCTTTTTTATGGAGCCATTCGTAGCCATTCCTAAGCATGGTCTGAATTAAGTCTGGATCACAAATAACACCAACCATGCAGCTGTTTACATCTGGCTCACAGGTGTTTGACTGGAGTTTGCCAGGAGCAGATGGATGTCTTAGAGGAACCGTTCAGGATTGAGATGCAGAACCAGAAAGAAGGAAAGGGAGAGGGTTTTTACTGTTGCCTACTCTGGCACCTCCCTATTAAACCCTCTGTTATGAAATACAAGTCAACTTGAACATAAATACTGGTTGGAAAACTCTCCTAATTTTCCTCTAACATAGTGAAAAGTGCAATAATGAATATGGACAAGACAAGTTAATTAGGAAAAACAAACGTTAACAATATTGCATGTCAATGCAGGTAAAGGAACTCAATGCACAGCTTTTGGCTCTGCTGGGATTGCAGAATCTGTGATCCTGACTGTGTCCCCTGTACCAGAGGCCAGAAATGGGTGCATAAGTCTGAAAAAAATTGACAAATGCTCCCAGGTGTCTGGCAGTGTAGTCTGTACAGACACCTGGGAGCTCTCCACATGGGTGCTACAAACCCTCTGGTGTGACCAAGTCCTCAGTACTTCAGTTTCCCCACAGGCTAATCAGCCAGTTCCATTTTTGAAAACCTGTTCACTGCAATCTGCCACAGTCTGCTAGATCTGACACTTGACAAAGCTATCCAGACTTGTCTGGGCAGTAGGACTTTTGCCCACCTGATAATGTTGTCACTGAAAAACACAGTCTGCAAGAAAGATACACCAACACCATAACTTGCCTGTAATTCTCCCACTTATCATAGCAGGAAAGAGGAAAGCTATGGGGCAGGAAGATGTAGGAGACAGGACGGCTGAAACAAGCAGGAATTCACTCACCCCTTACACTACCAGCCTGGCACTTTCAGAGCCAAGTACACTGAGGCTTTGGCAAGGGATCTTCATTCAAGAAGAACAATGGAATAGACAAAGAGAGCTTTGTGAGCACCACTGGCCTGTAGCACAGGATAAAGACTTCTTTTCAGGCTAGTTGCCTGGAATACCGAAAGAAGACAAACAGCTTCCCAAGTCACAAAACCAGGACTAAAAATCCCAGGATATCTCCCTGCCTTCTTCCTTCATGGGAGTATTTGAGCAAAGAAAGGGAGGGAGATGCAGGAGGTCAGACAACAGGCAGAATAGGCAGCTCTTTGCATGCATGCACACGTAGTGCTGGCAGTCCAGAGCCTGGCTGCTGGCAGAGACTGGTCAGCTGCCTGGCTGCAGAGTTTGGGAAGCCCTGCAGCACACAAAGGTTGCACTGACATGATAATTCAGAATTCAGTGCTTTTCCTCTCTTGGGACAACAAAACACCAAAAAAATACCAAACCAAACCAAACCAAACAAACAAAAACAAGCAATCAAACAAACAAACAAACAAAAAAACACCCACAAAAAAAAACCCAAAACAACAACAACAAAAAAAACCCCAACAAACCAAAACCCAAAAACCCAGCGAAACCAAAAAACCAAACCACCAAAACCAAACCAAGCCTATAACTTCAGTTCTGCTTCCAACTTTCCTGAAGAATTATCACAAGGCAGAGAAATGACCCTCAGCCCATAACTCTCAGAGAAAGCTGATGGGTTTGTCCATGGACCAGTTAACATAAAGTGCCCCAAATCAGCACCATTCATGAAACCACAGCCAAGCACCACCTGTGCAATGACACCTCCAGCAGGAGTGTTGCAGTCTTTCTTAAGAACCTGCAAAATAAAATGTAGTCCCAGACTTCCAATCCAAATACACCACCAAATTCATCCACTTCATCCATGACCACACCATTGCAATTTTTTTTTCAATAAATTCAGACCAAAGGCACCTGGTTTACCCCCAGATACACCAGCTTCTTTACAACC
The DNA here is from genome assembly GCA_013396675.1 of Eubucco bourcierii. Taxonomy (NCBI): domain Eukaryota; kingdom Metazoa; phylum Chordata; class Aves; order Piciformes; family Ramphastidae; genus Eubucco; species Eubucco bourcierii. Next base: position 14,158 of record VWZE01008266.1, read on the forward strand.
AACTTCACAGAATATTTTTCTTTTAAAATAACTACATCACTGAGCTCATGTTCTAACCAACATTCAGAAATCACATGTTCACCACCTGGACTGGCAGCTTGTAATTTGTTTTCTGTCCCCATTGCAGATATATTAATCAACAATGCCATCAAGCTGTCTCTGAAACGTTCTTACACCTCTGTCAGATTCATGGGCACTATCATTAGAGAAGTATCACACTGAGTCTTCAATGCACAAGCATGCCTGCAGACCAACACATGTATCTCCACTGAGCTTGAAACCATTCAAAACATGCTTACTGTACATTAAAGTAGATATTCAAGGACAGTTAGTTAGGTGACAGAGAGCAATGAATGCATTTCATTGGTGTATGACTGGGTTTTACTTATCTAAGAAACTGCTTTTACCTTACAATGAATGAGGAACCAGAAGCTTAATTGAATGCAGAATCCCAAACCAACTGACTCTACCCCTTAGTTTTCACATGCTAAACCCTAATGGGATCCACATGGAAAATCAGCATGCAACCACAACCAGAATTAGAAGACCATGTGTTGTGAAAGAAACTTCTCCCAGCATCTAACTTCCTAACTTTTAAATAACTCCCACCCTCAATCAGAAGCAAAGAAAACTGACCGTGGCCTTAACAAATGAAAAGCAATGCTCTGAGCAGCCCCACTGCAATCCAGGGAGCCTTCACATGCTCACCACGAAACATGACACACACTACACCTGTGCACTACAGGACTTACTTAAACTATGCAGTTGGACAACACGTGTGCTGGAGTGAACTCTGCCAGACAATTACTGATGGACCATAGCATCCTGTTACCATAGAGAGAATATTTTTCACTACACATTCCCTCTGACCTCTCAAATGGTCATCCTGAATGGTGGCTTCTGATGCAACTTCAAAAGGCAACCCTGAAAATGAAAGTGTTTAACTCTACTGCAGTAAAAAAAAAAAAAAAAAAGAAAAAGGCACATGGACTCAGTCCAGGTATTTAAGGCATACTTTGATCTTCCTTCTGCAGAAAAAAAGTTATGTGCGATCTTCCTTCTGTATAAAAAAGTTATGGACTCAAGTCCATGTATTTAAGACACACTTTGATCTTCCTTCTGCAGAAAAGAAGATATGTATGAGTACTGAGTACTGTGTCCAGTTCTGGGCCCCTCAATTTAGGAAGGACATTGAGGTGCTTGAACGTGTCCAGAGAAGGGCAACGAGGCTGGTGAGAGGCCTCGAGCACAAGCCCTATGAGGAGAGGCTGAGGGAGCTGGGACTGTTTAGCCTGGAGAAGAGGAGGCTCAGGGGGGACCTTATTGCTGTCTACAACTACCTGAAGGGTGGTTGTGGCCAGGAGGAGGTTACCTTCTTCTCTCAGGCAACCAGTGACAGAACAAGAGGACACAGTCTCAGGCTGCGCCAAGGCAAGTTTAGGCTGGAGGTGAGGAGGAAGTTCTTCACTGAGAGAGTAATTTGTCACTGGAATGGGCTGCCCAGGGAGGTGGTGGAGTCACCGTCCCTGGAGGCGTTCAAGGCACGTTTGGACATGGCACTTAGTGCCATGGTCTAGTCTTGAGGGCTGTGGTGATGGGTTGGACTTGATGATCTCTGAGGTCTCTTCCAACCCTTGCGATACTGTGATACTGTGATGTATGATCTTCCTTCTGTATAAAAAAGTTATGGGCTCAAGTCCATGTGTTTAAGGCATATTTTGATTTTCCTTCTTTATAGGTAAATCATGTTTACTCCACATGGACTACCTGCTAGCCTATTTTCCCCTTACTTTGTTCAGAAGGAATAAACACATTATCGCCTTCCCCTTAGAAAAAAACTGTCATGACCCCACAAGCTGCAACCACCTTTTTTCCTCTGAAGCTGACTGGTAATCCAGCACAACTGAGTCTCTAACCTCTGTTTTGTCTGGAAGATGCTTCTGCTGCTTTCTGAGCTGAGAGGAGAGAGCTATGTGTTCCCCAGTTTCCCTGCTTGTTTTGTTCCAAATATTAGCAGTTCTAATGAGAAGCATTATGTTTGCCCACAAGCCCAGGGAAACACGTCATTCCTTGCATGCACTTGAGCCTTTCACTCCACGACAAGGTATTCAGGGCTGCTGTAAGAAGAATCTGACACACGTTTGCCACAGACCTGCTTAGCTGGGCCACAAGGAACAGAGATCAGATGCTTCTCATGCTCACAATGATTTATACACTTAAATCTGATAGAAGTGGCTAGACATCCTGCCAAAAAGAAAAACAGCAATGGAAAACAAATTGTGACTCGGAGAGCTGAGGCGAAGTTCCTGCTCCCACCTCTTGGTTCACAGGGAAGCTCTTCCCACCTCCAGGGGCTCAGCTGCACTGGCTCTGCAACTTGACACCCGTGATTGGTGCTCTCCTCTCCGTGCCCATTCGCCATGTTGATGCTTCCTGTACAATGCTCAACTCTGCCCCGTCAAAGAGCCAGCCACAGCCCCTAGTTTGCAGCACTGCAACCATCTATGGTTGAGGCTCTGTGCCACTATGACATGCAGAAGCAGCTTTCCTGAAACACACACGAGATGCAGAGCTCTTCTTACTTTCAGGAATGTGCCTCTACCAAGTAATAAGTAAAATAGATGTTATCTGGTTTCATATCTATTTTCGTGTTCGCATATGCATGCCTTCCTCTAGCACCATCCAATGCCTAGACCTGCCAAACCCTCCTAGTTTTACAGGGTCACTCATCGCTTTTCAAGAGCCTTTTCTTTAGAGGATGGCTACATCTACCTGCTTGCATTCCCTCCCTAAACTCACAGATACCATATACAGAGTTATAGTTCCTGCAGAAGCACCTCAGAGACCATCCTTGCATTGCAAAGCTGTAATGCTAAAAAAAAAAAACAAACAAACAAAACTCAAAAAACCTTATCAAACACCAACTCATATGCTCCTGCAAGACTTCCTTGTGTGTGCTAGTGTGAGCTAAGAGTGTCCAAATATTTTTACCCATGGGACATTAGAGAACTGTCTTCTTAGCCATTTCATCTCTATTTTCTTCAGACATATTTTCTACTCAATCATTAAAGCACAGCTTCATTAAGTAGTACTTTCTTCTTCATTTCCAAGCTACTGCTTCACAAACCAGTCCATTTTTTTTACTAATTCTCACTGGTGCTGCCAGTGGCACCTGCAGAAAGATGTTGCCTCAAAGTTCAGTCTGTGAGCCAAACAGTGGTGATTTTCAGTGCACCACATTCTTCCTCTTACCTAAAACTTGCAGCCATGATGTTTCCTGGGCTTCCATCCATACAAGCATACTGAGGAAGCTGGTAGAAGCATTCAGCAAGCCATCTTTCATCACTTACTAGCAGTCCTGGCTAAATGAGGAGGTCCTGGCTGACTGCATTTCTGCATGTGAGGGAGTTGGACTAGGTGACCTTTAGAGGTCTCTTCCAACCCAAGCCATCCTATGGAAGAAAACCCCTGTTGCCCTAAGGGGAAGAGGTCAGTTCTTGCACTTAGAGAGAAGAGGACCTGCAAGATAAGTTTCTTGTCAGTTTGTTTTGGCATACTGTAAGAGAAGCACAAGATGTTTGTGGCTTCAAAACGAGGAGTCTTCTTCCTCAGTCTTGTGAATGGAAATCACTGAGTAGGTGGTGGTACCCCCAACAGATTTCTTCTTATAGCTAAGAGTAAAGACAAGCTTTAAGTTTCAAGGGGATAGCAACATCCAGTAGAACAAAGTAGAATGAAACTCTATCCAACGTTTACTGTGTGAGAGGAAGCTCCTAACTGTTCCCAGTGGTATATAAGGGCCTGAATGGTCAGGCCCAAAGAGTGGTGATGAATGGAGTTAAATCCAGTTGTCAGCTAGTCACAAGAGGCTGGGCTCAGTATTGGGGACAGGTACCTTTAATACCTAGATGAGGGAGTTGAGTGCACCCTCAGTACATTTGCAGATGACACTAAATTGAGTGGGAGTGTTGATCTGCTCAAGGGTAGGAAAGGCTCTGCAAAGGGTTCCAGACAGGTTGGATCAGTGGGCCAAGGTCAATTGTATGAGGTTTAATAAAGCCAAGTGTCAGGTCCTGCATTTGGGTCACAACAACCACATGCAATGCTACAGGCTTGGGGAGAGTGGTTGGGAAGCCATCCAGCAGAGAAGGATCTGGGAGTGCTAGTAGACAGCCCCTTGAACACGAGCCAACAATGTGCTCAGGTTGCCAGGAAGGCAAAGAGCATCTTGGCCTGTATCAGATATAGTGTGGCCAGCAGGGGTAGGGAAGTGATTATGCCTCTGTACTCAGCTCTGGTGAAGCCACATCTCTAATACTGGGTTCAGTTTTGAGCCGCTCACTACAAGGAGGACATTGAGGTGCTGGAGTGAGCCCAGAGAAGAGCAGCAAAGCTGGTGAACGGTCTGCAGAGCAAGACTTGTGAGGAGCAGCTGAGGGAACTGGCATTGTTTAGTCTGGAGAAGAGAAGGCTGAGAGGAGACCTCATTGCTCTTTACCTGAAAGGAGGTTGTAGCAAGGAAGGGGTGGGTCTCTTCTCCCTGATATCTGGTGATACAACAAGAGGAAGTAGCCTGAAACTATACCAGAGGAGGTTTAGAGTGGAGATTAGGAAAAAATTCCTTAGTGAAAGAGTGGTCAAGCATTGGAATAGGTTGCCCAGGGAGGTGGCAGAGTCATAGTCCCTGGAGGTGTTCAAGAAATGTGTGGACATGGTACTTTGGGACATGGTTTAATGGCCACGGTGTTCTTAGGCTGGCAGTCAAACTCAATGATCTTAGAGGTCTTTTGCAGCCAAAATAATTCTGATTCTATCACTGTGGACTGATCTTGGTTAACATGGTCCTTGACACTCTCTTACTTTATACCATCAGAGAGTGCATGCTACTGTGAAAATCACAGCTGCAAACTGTGCACCTTGGGCATTTCCGAGAAGGGCTCAGAGGCAACTCTGCAGCCACTGAAAGCTTCAGCAGCATCCATGGAAATAAGACATTTGCACATCACAGCATGTAGCTGTGAGAACGCTCACCACATGCTTTTTGAACAGGAGGTGTTTGACAGTGCCTGGGGCAGGACATTGTAGGCAATGCTGAATGAACTTGTCTGCCATTGTTTCCCACAGAAAAAAGGCAGCAAGGAGACACAAACTACTTCAGTTTCCAGGCTGGAGTAGCGACTACAGTTCACTAGTGTCCAGGCAACCTACTCATGCAAAAATAACTAGATTGCCAGCTTTTGAATATTTATAAATTCTGTGTGTCAGGATCCAGCTATGTGAGATGCCCTTCAAATATGAGACCTACTGAGTGTGCAGAAGCATTTGTTGGTCTCACTGCTCAGCTAGGGATTTTGACAGCAGCCCAAGGAGTAGTAAATTATTACACAAAGTTGTACTCAACCTTTTGGTTGCACCTGCAGTGTAGCATTTCTCAAGTGACTTGCAGGTACAAGTAAGACTACTCCTTCTCCTTATATGCCTCCTATGAAACTCAGCAAGGCGGGCAGCCCTCAGAGATGTTCATGGCAGTTGTGGAGGTTGAGCAGTTCTCAGGCTAACAGCAGAGCATTTGCACACATTTCCTTCTGCTCCTTCCACAAGGATGTCTTCATTTCTGGGTGATGCACTTTGAGTGGAATTGAGTGCACTCTCAGCAAGTTTATGGATGGCACCAAGATCTGTAGTCGGGTTGACATGCAGGAGGGAAGGGATGCCATCCAGAGGGACCTGAACAGGCTTGGAAAGTGGGCCCATGTCAACATGAAGTTCAACATGCACTTGGGTCAGGGCAGTTTCAAGCAAAAACACAGGCTAGATAGAGAATGGTTTGAGAGCAGTTTTGAGGAGAAGGACTTGGGGATGCCAGTTAATGAAAAACTCAACACAAGCTGGCAATGTGAGTTTGCAGCCCAAAGGCCAACATTATCTTGGCCTGCATCAGAACAAACATGGCCAGCAGGACAAGGGAGATGATTCTCCCCCTCTAGTCTGTTCTTGTGAGATCCCATCTGGAGTATTGCATCTAGTGCTAGGGCTCCCAACACAAGAACATCAAATTGTTGGAGTAGGTTCAGAGGAGAGCCATGAAACTGGAGCACCTCCCCTGTGGGAACAGGCTGAGAGAGCAGGGGCTGTTCAGCCTGGAGAGAAGAAACCTCTGGGGAGACCTTATAGTGGTCTTTCAGTACATGAAGGGAGCCTACAAGAAAGCCAAGTAATTACTTTTTAGAAGGACTTGTAGCAATAGGATGAGGGGTAATGGCTTTAGGTTAGAAGAGGGTGGGTTTATATTGGTTATTAGTAAGAAATTCTTTACACTGAGGGTGGTGAGATACTGGAACAGTTTCCCCATGGAGGTTGTGGATGCCTCCTCCCTGGAAGTGTTCAAGGCCAGGGTGAGTGAACCCTTGAGCAACCTAATGGAAGGTCTAATGGAAGGCATTCTTGCTCGTGGCAGATTGGAATAGATGATCTTCAAGGTCCCTTCCAACTCAAACCATTCCACGATTCTATAAGATCAAAGCAGAGGAGGGCACCTTTCCTTACAAATAAAACTTACTTAGTGAGTTGTGAGTACAAGATTTGTAACTGCCTGGGCTGCAAGGTGTTAAAAAATGAAGATACAAAAGAATGGATGTCATCTAGTGGATCTCAAGAGCTGCCACCACACCAGCAGCAACTTAGCAGAGTCGTGAGAAACATTTTCTACCCCAGGATATTGACAGACCAAGCCAAGCACACTCACTGCTCTTTGGACACACACTCAGAAAAGAAAGGATCCCGGTTTCTGACTATGGGCCTGATGCCAGCCACTTGGTTTCTCAGAACTAAGAAGGGGGAAAGACTGTTCCTTGGAGAAAGGCTTGACACAGGGATGTGAGTTGCTCACTGCTGAAGGAAATATTTAACCCTTCCAAGGCTGCTCTTGCAGAGAGTCATGGGGACAGAAAGTGTGCACGGGCAGGAACCAAAACTCACCAAAGTGACAAATCCTGGCTTGCACAAGATGGTGGAGCTCACATTTACTACTCTTCGTCATCAATTTGCAACAACTTCAGAGCAGAGAGTCACATATCTAACAATTTTCAGTATGTTGCCAAATTGAAGATACAGCAGCAGATTACAACCCCCAGACATTCAGACAAAGTCATTTACCAGATTTCACACAGTAGTGTTGCCGTCACCATAAGTCCTATGCAACACTGTGGGCAATACCGTTCAATGATGCTTTTTAACATTCCTTGTGTCAAAAGCTTTACATTATCCTGAAGAAAAACAACAACAAGAACAAAACCACAACAAAACCCACCCCCCTCAAAAAAAAAATAGGCAGAAGAGACATCTTGTGTGCTGCCACCAGCCTGTTTTTCTTCTACAGCCAAATGCTGAATTTCAGATGTCAATTTTTAAGTCTGTTTTCCCTCTCTAGTTTGTTTCTTTGTTGTGTATGGGTGTCCTTTGACTTCTTTTGTCCATCCTCAGACCACCCATCTGCTGCTTTACAGCCAAGTAGAAAGTGTGTACCACAGATTGAAAAGCACTTTCCTTTCCCTTATATAACATAATATATTATATTATACTATAATAATAGATAAGTCTGTATCGTTTCACTGGTTTGCTGGGCTGGTGTATAATCTGTTACACAAACTGTTCCTCCCTTTGCCCCTTCCTGCTTCCTCTTGTCCCGACACTGGCTGTTCTTGCATGGCTACACTAAACTCGGTTGGGCCTTGTTTTCTCTCTGGGGTGGAGAAGAAGGTGGCAGTTGGCCCCTTCTGGGTTTGCCCAGGGAAGGATCTCTTTGGTGTTTCTAATTTGTAAACATATGTCAATATATTTTGTACACATGCATCATATTATATGCTTTTAGATTTTAGTTTTTCTGTAAACATATAGCTTTGTCTTACTTCCAAACCTTCTGATCTAGCCTGGTGATTTTACTTTGGGGGGTAATTTTAATCCTACCACATCAGGTTAACCCAGGTTCCTGCCCTTTTTTTCTGCTCTTATCTGATGCATTCACACCATCTTTTCACACTGCAGAAGATCTGCTCAAGGGTAGTCTGCACATCATGGATGTCACATTCCTTCCTGTACTATGCCTAAGAGTCTTGATGGTGATCACTGCTCAGGAAAGCTCACTGCCTTTCTGCAACTACCCATTAAAACACTTATCCTGCATGTGAAACTATAAACTTTTGTGGTTCCAAAAATAAGCAGTGTCATCTGGTTTGGATCTGAACCTTAAACCATCAGATGAGTGAGCAGAGAGAGGATTGCTCTTCTCCATTAGCATGAAAAAAAGTAATTTCCAGGGTGGAAGCCTGTGCAGAGTATCTTGGACTGGAGATGCCCATGCTCTGCTTTTCTTTTGAATGATGCTGATTTGAATGTTGCCAACACAGCACAAATTCGTGAAGAATTAAATACCTACATGTTGTTTTGTCCCCTTTCTTAAGCAGTTGATAGAACAAAATTTCAAATTACTATAGCAACAGGCTTAAACAATACTCTGGAATTTGTAGATGCTTATCCCATGATCTAACAGTGCTTCTTTGACTGTGGTTCTCTGAAGGCTACAGCATTAAGCCAGAGCTTTATTCTTTTGACATATGGGTCCCAGCAAAGACATTTTCTCTTGAGCTTTGCATTACAGTTAAGTGCACCAACAGCAAGATTCATAAAGAAAGGCATTAGTTACCTGTTATTAAATCCCACAGCCTAGGTGTGGATTTTATATTTAGGGAAATAAAGTTATAGACATTAAAAAAATGAGGTTGCATACATCCAGATGAGTGTTAACGAGTGTGAAGGTTCATGAGAGCTGTGTGTTATTTTGCTATGATTATAACATATGTTTATTTTTAAAGAAGGCATCTGTAAAACGTATTGCACAGGGATTTAAGACATGTGGGTAGGTGCAAGTAGTGCAGCATTAGGTGGATGGGGAACCAGTTTAAGATCAAAGAAATTACATCATTGTCAAATTCAGAAAACTCAGCAGTGAGTCTCAAAGCAATAGAGGAGAACTTTGTTGTGTGAGCTTTTTAGGAGAGGTGGATGTGAGAAGGAAGGGAGGGATGAAAGGAAGGGAGGGAGGGAGGAAGGGAGGGATGAAGGGAGGGAGGGAGGAAGGAAGGGAGG
>VWZE01008266.1:23461-52424 GCA_013396675.1 Eubucco bourcierii
GGAAGGAAGGAAGGAAGGAAGGAAGGAAGGAACTCGGAAGGAAGGAAGGAAGGAACTCGGAAGGAAGGAAGGAACTCGGAACTCGGAACTCGGAACTCGGAACTCGGAAGGAAGGAAGGAAGGAAGGAAGGAAGGACCCATGACACTTTGTGAAAATACAGTGAAAGACAATGGTCCTGTTAGTCAACTCAAGCATCACTCCTGGACCCATGTAAGGAGATCCACTTCTCATGGGACTAACTCAGCTCCCAGAATTACATAGCAGATTTTTACTTATTTGCAGTAGCCTTTCTTCCTATGGCACCATTTTTGCTGTATGTTGGAAAGCATCAAACTGCATTTTGGGAACAGGTGGCTCACTGAAAACTGACCAATAAGTGTGTGTAGATCTACCGACTGGTCTGATCACTCACTCGTTGTGTACTCCTGCCATTCTTGGTAGCCCTGGGGACAGTGCTCCCCATAAATGAGGTGTGAATGAATTTTGAGATGCAGGATCCACTAAATGAAGGCAAAGCATAGTGCCTGGTTTTAAAAAGGAAGAGATAGACCTCATGGGGGATGATAGGGCAGTCAAAGTCTGGCATCCCTGAAAAATACTCAGCCAAGTTATTAGACAATCATTCTGTGACTCAAACTACAGAAGAAGAGATTTAGATTGGATGTTAGGAACAAGTTCTTTACCATGAGGGTAATGGAACACTGGGACGGGTTGCCCAGGGAGGTGATTGGGGCCCCATCCCTGAAGATACTGAAAGTCAGACTTGATAGAGCTCTGAGCAATCTGATCTAGTTGAGGATGCCCTTGCTTGTGGTAGAGTAGGATGGACTACTAGATGGTAGAGCAGGTTGGACTAGATGAGCTTTAGAGGTCCCTTACAACCCAAACCATTCTTAGAGAACAAGGGGAAGGGAAACAGCCAGCTTGGATTTGTAAAGAGTGAATAATGTCCAACCAACAATATTTCTTTCACTGCCAGGGTCACAGTGCTGGTGGGTAAGGATATGCTGTAGATGTGGTATATCTTGCCATAAAAAAAAAATCTTATATTTTCAACAGTGATGCTGGAGAGGCCTGAGCAGCACTGTCACAGAGGGAAAAAAAAAAAAAAAAGAAAAAAAAAAAAGAAAAAAAGAACAAACCAAAACCAGAATTCAAAATAGTCTGAAAAAAATAAAGTAAAAGAGATGTGAAATCAGCAGGGTGAAACTCAGAGAGACAGGGATGGAGGGTGGTATTCAGAAAGGAAAATTTGGGTGCCCAGAAGGAAAAGCTGGCAAGATGGGCTGGGCTGCTGCACAAAGTGGTGTGGGGGTCAAGAGCTAAGCAGGGAGTGAGCATGAATTGACAATGTGGCACTGTTGGAGAAAAGGCAAATGCCATTCTGGGACACATCAGCAAGCATTATAAGCAGCCTGCTCTGCTCTGCTCTGCACTGAGGAGCCCTGAAGAGCAGGCCTGCACCCAGACCTTGGCAGAAGGCTCTGAAGAGGACACAAACAGATGGTTGCACATAGGAAGGAGGTGCTGCAAGGGACTGAAATGCATGGTTTATAGGGGAAAGAGGAAGGAATAATCTGTTTAAACTAGGAAAAGGATTCATCTGTAAATAATACCCAGAACAGCATTAAATGATGAAATTCATAAACTTGCTGGCATGGGGTAGCTATGCTGGGGATCTCTAAGACTCTTCAGACACAGAAGCTGGGAGTTGGTCCAAAAGGCTCCGGAATGAACAGGCTGCCAGTGGCAATGAAGATAGACTTGGGCTTGCTTCACAGCATGGAATGGACCACCTCCTTGTTACAGCTTTAGAGTCCCACCCTCTGGCACACTGCTAAGTGTGACATGCATCTACAATAAGAGCCAGAAGGAGGGTCCAGGGAACTACAGACCTGGGAAGGTCACTGAGCACATCATTCTGTGCTGCCATTATGCAGCACATGTAGGGAAATCAAGTGATCAGGCACAGTCAGCATGGGTTTATGAAAGAGAGGTCCTGCTTGATGAATCTTGCTTTGAGGGGACTTTATAGTAACCTTCCAGCATCTGCAGGGGGCCTATAGGAAGGCTGGAGAGGGACTATTTACAAGGTCTTGCAATGACAGGACAAGGGGCAATGGGTTTGAACTGGCAGAGGGGAAATTGAAACTGGATGTTAGGAGGAAGTTCTTTACAGTGAGGGTGGTGAGACACTGGAACACCTTGTCCAGGGAGGTTGTGGCTGCTCCCTCCATGGAAGTGTTTGAGGTCAGGTTGGACGAGGCCTTGAGTGCCCTGTACTAGTGGGAGGTGTCCCTGCCTATGGCAGGGGATTGGAACTAGATGGTCCTTGAGGTCCCTTCCAACCTTACCATTCTATGATTCTATGATTCTATAACCTGATCTCCTTCTAAGACAAGGTGATCCACTTAGTGGATAAGGGAAAGGCTGTGAATGTCCTTTACTTGGACTTCAGTAAAGCATCTGACATTGTCACACCATCCTCCTGGAGAAACTGGGTCTGCACATGGCTTGGACAGATGGATGCTTCACTGGGTAAAAAAGTGTCTGTATGAGCACTGGAGAACTGATGTTGTGACTTCTTCACAGAAAAAGTTATGAAACTCTGGTATAGGTTCCTCAGGGAGGTGGTTGGATTCCCATTCCTGGAGATGTTTAAAAGAGGCATAGATCCAGTACTAAGAGACATGATTTGACACGGAGCTTAGTAGAGCCAGATAATGGTTGGACTTGATGAAGGTATTTTCCAACTGAAATGATTCTGTGATTCATTTTGACTGAGATCCAAATCCACCAGAGCTGCCAGCTTCCCTGTATATCAGTAACCCTACTCTGAGGTGACAGCACAGATGAAAGGCACAAAGGGGACCGAGTTCCAAGCCCTACATTTCAATGTATGATTTCTTAGGTATGGATGAGCCCCTGAAGGTGCCATGATGGGCTTTGGGCATGCAGGGTAGGATGGACAGGACCTATGTGTCACTTTGTCTGCCACATGGCACCTTAGGAGGTCAAAGAAAAAAAAAAAGAAAAAACAATCAAACGAACAAAACACACAACCAGAAGACAACAGCAAATCATTTCTTGCTGTGGAGCAAGGAGTGCCTGCAAATGCAGGTGAGTTAACTCCATAAAGCAGTGAGTCAGTCAGCTGAGAAGGGTTGAATGATAGGTTATTGCCATTGTTCAGGACTGTCTTCCTACAAACAGACCCCAGTCTGGACAGTAAGGATGGGATACCCTGACCTCAGCATCACTAACTGGGGTTGCCTCTGCCAAGTATCACTTTTCTTGGGGGTGGGAAGGTTAGAGGGAGATCCTGTGTCTCTCTGGCAGTTGTCAAAATCATAATTGCTTGCCTTTTGGGACACATTTACTTTCCCTGCACTTCACATGACATGCCTCTCTGCCTAGGTCCATTTTTGAACAACTGCAAAGCAGCCATGAAGTTTGTTTTCTTTGTTGCTCATGATGAAAGTGCACAGTATCAGAGTTTGGCTGAGTGCTGCACTGTACAGAGCAACACACCCATTGATTTTCTTACTTGCACACAGTATCTTAGCTGCTTTCATACTGTCCTTCAGTCTTCTCTCATGCATACATTTCTTGTTCAACTTGTGGGAGAAAGTTTTTGATGAAGGATTCGAGACTCCAGCCACCCTGAGTAGTGAGGGGCCCTAACCCCCAGAGATCTCCAGCACAGGCACTGTAGTGCCGTAGGAAACCCACCAGGGCTGTGTTTCAAGATCCTGGTGACAGCCTCAGCTCCTCACTTTGCACAATGGTACATCTGGGGAAGAAAAAAAAAATTTAAAAAAATTAAAAAGTCTTCACACATCAGGCACAGTCTTCTTCAGCCAGGGTGAAGATGAGAACATGGCATGCCAAAATTGTACCTTGAGCAATTTTATAGTGCAGCTTGTTACAGAAACAGCAAAAGCTTACCCTAACAGCAACTGCCTTTCTGTCAGTCACACCCTCTGCAGCTGTGTTCAGTAATCCACTGCTGGCCAAAAGGTCACTGCAACCAGTTCAGCTGCTAATGTGCTGGCCACATCAGGCTGTTGGCGTTTCAGCAAGACCTGCAAGCAGCAACACAATGCAAATAGATAATAGGGAGCACACTCCCACAGGAGCCTAGACTTGTCTGGAACTGAAAACTATTTACTTTTTTTTTTTTTTTTTAATTGGTTTCTGGGTTTTTCATCAACTTGCCATATCCAGATTCATTTATTGAGTAGTTATCCTCCATAGTCCAGAATTAGATCATGTCAGAGAGGTACACTGTCCTCTGACAAGTGCTCCAGCCCAAAGCGGGTATAAACTTTCCCCACCTCCACAGCACTACTCATACTAGAATACTCAGGACTTTCCATGAGCCCCCCCTGGCCAAGCAGTAAATCTGCAGAACCCAGTAGAAAAGTCTTTCCCACTAACAGACATGATTTAATGCACACCTGCTACATTTCTTAAGTTGTGCAAGGTGTCGTATTTTAGCCATAGCATATCCTTCTGGGACTGAACATCCCTTTGGATTCCTGTGGAGGTTTCCCATTCTTCCATGGAGAAAGGCAGAGAGAAGTCATTTCGTCCATGAAGTGAAAGCACTCTCACCCCATGCACACTCTCCCCACAACTTCTTCTTTGTAAAGAATGAGCAGTGTGCATGAGTAGGGTTTCAGAGAGTGGAAAAGAGGCATGTGACAGCACTTTAAACGTCTGCTGCTTTTCCATGCCCTCTTCTGTGTTTGTTTCCTGGGGCCATACAAAACTTTCAGCCAAGAGAAGACTTTGAGTGACCTTCTGAATATCCTCTTCCACGGTGTCTGGGGAGCTAGTCCTGTGGGACAATTCCAAAAGATAAAGGCACTGTAGGCTTCCTAGTCAAAGGCTAACCCTCCAGCTTGAGCACACAAATCCATGGATGACAGAGGTTAAAAGAAAAACCAGACAAGCATCACAGTTATTCTAATTGACACAAATGCTGACTCTTACAAAGTTCTTATCTCCACTGACTGAGGTGCAGCATGGAACTCCCCAGGTGTCGGAATTCTGCTGCTGTGACTGCCCTGGCAACACTGCTGTATTAGTCTTCTGGATTATGAAACGCTACAGTTGCTCCAGGCTTCCTGGGTTTGCTTTGTTGTTGCCTTACAACCATTGGACTTCGCAGGGCGCCACACAGAGCAAGCACACAGGGGACCAATATTCAACAGCTGAGGTTCTCACTCTGTGATGTGCATTAAAGTATCAGAAGGAAACAGAAAGTTCACAGATATATTAATTCCCAATTATGTGTGTCTCATGTTTCCATATTTGCTCTCAAACACAGGGCTGTCACAGGCAGGAAAGCACTGCCTCTTCCACAACCATAGACATTGCAAAAGGGGGAAAAAAAAATAAATAGGAAATGTTGCTAAGGTCAACATATGTTTCACCACAGGTCTTTGCAGAGTAAATAACTTGAAGTATGTGCTGCACATAAAACATTCTTATGTAAAATAACGTGTATTATGTGTTTCCAATAGCCTTCTGCATAGGCTCAGGATTGGATGGTAAAAATCCATTGCACAATGTGTTTTAGATAAGAGCCCATTGTGAGACGGAAGGTTTCCCAAAATTAAAGCTGATAGTTGGTTATGACACTTCAGAATTTGTTCTCTTGGGGTATACAAACTTATTCATACCAGGTAGCCCTAGGAGATTGCACAGTTCACATAGCTGCATGCAGATGGAGCTGATATTTCAGAGAATCACGGAAATTTAGAGGTTGGAAGTGGTCTCCAGAGATCATTGAGTCCAACCTCTCTGCCAAGGCAGGATCCCCTATGGTAGTCTGCATGGGAATGCATCCAGGCAGGTTTTCAAAGTCTCCAGAGGAGACTCCACAACCTCTCTGGGCAGCCTGTTCCAGTGCTGTGTCATCCTCGCTGTAAAGAAGTCTCTCCTCAGGTTGAGGTGAAGCCTTCTTTGTTCCAGTGTGCAGCCATTGCTCCCTATCCTACTGCTGCTGACCACTGAAAAGAGATTGGCCCCATCCACTTGAAACTCACCCTTCAGATATTCATATGCATTGATCAGCTGTCCTCTCAGTCTTCTCCAAACTAAACAGTCCCAGGCTTTTCAGTCTCTCTTTGTGTAGGAGATGCTAAAGTCCCCCAGTCACCCTCATGGCCTTCCCCCAAAGAGGTAGAGGAGATCAGCATCTTCTTTCTTTTCTTCTTTTTTTCTTTTTTCAGCACAATGTTACCATAGAAGGATGAAGACCTGGAGTTCTGCTGTAAGACTGAAAGTTCAGGATAATTTCCCAACAGTTCCATATTCTTAGTGAATCACATTTACTGTACAAAGTAGGAGCAGGTATCACCGTGCTTTCTGGTTGAACAGATGGATGGCATTTTTAGCTACGGATTTTTCCTAGAAAATGCTGACACAGATCAACAAAATTAAGTTCTATTTTATGTTCAACACTGCCTTGTTGGACTGGTCAGAAAAATTAGACCTTAAAAAAAACCCTGACAAAGTGGAAAAAAACAACTGAATGTTCCCATTTTTTAAATATTAAATGTTATGCTTGTAAGACCGAAAACAGAGTTCCAGCTTCAGTTAAATATTTCTGCTGTTTGACTTCATTCACAATAAGTCACTCTGTTCAGCCACAATTTTTTTTTTTTTTTCTCATTCTTCGGTTCATCCAGAACACTTAAAATATTCTCATTTTGGGGTAAGGTGAAACAACCTGTGGTTTAGTTCTTTCAGTACCACAAATTACCTGGAAAAAAAACAAAACAACAACAAAACAAAACAAAACAAAAACAAAACAAACAAAAAAAACCCCCAAACCCCAGCCCTTTTTAGCCAGGCTCCTGCCTGTCTCCTGCAGGTCTCATGCTATGTTTTCATTCTTCAAAGCCCCTCTGTGCTTTCTAGCAATTGTAGGCATTTCAGGCAGAGCATATTTGTACATTTCTCTTTCAAATAAATTCTGGTACAAAGCTTTAGTATGATGAGGAAAGCTTTTTTGATTTATGAGACTGAAAAATCTTCTTTGCTTTGTTTTGTTTCCTCAGTACCTGACTGAAATGTGGGTAAGACTAACTTATAGGAGGACTTAAGATGGATATTCTATTTTAACCTAGGATTATAATCACTTTAACTAATGGCATATAAGAAGATCAGATTTTAAAAATGCCTTTTCTGTTCCTGTCTGGTGTAAAATAAATACAACCAATTCATATCTCATCCTCACTCTAGAAGTTTTACTGATGATATGGGGGTTTATTTGTCATTTCTTACCTGTGTGGGTGGAGTGTGAGACAGTTCAAGTCCTTAATGGTTACTTTTATAAAGAAGCAGTTGTTGAGTGTGTGGGTGTTGACCAAAACCAAAACTGTGACCATAAAAGGAAGCAGGTTGAATTCATACTGGAATACCTCTTCAGCATGGAGAAATTCTGGCCCAGAGAAGAGCAACCCATCTACTAAACACCCCTTCCCTTCCAGCTGCCCTATGGGGATTCTCTGGTTTTACTAGCATCATCACTTTCCCAGCTGTCCCATGACTGTAGGAAAGCAAAATGTACACAGTTTCTTAATTCACCAGACCCAGAAGTCACACAAGAATAAAGGCGGCAACAAGACTTCAGGCCCCAGGAGGTTCCACCTCAACACAAGAGGGAACTTCTTTACTGTAAGAGTCACGGGGCACTGGAACAGGCTCCCCAGAGAGGCTGTGGATTTCTCCTTCTCTGGAGACTTTCAAGGCCTGTCTGGATGCATTCCTCTGCGACCTGAGCTAGCTTGTATGGTCCTACTCTGGCAGGGGGGTTGGGCTCGATGATCTCTTTGGGTCCCTTCCAACCCCTGACATCCTGTGATCCTGTAAACTAATAAGCACCAGACCAGAACTTTGCTCACCTAAGAGTTACTCAGAGCTTGGCTAAAACTTGTCTTTGCATCTCTGAGTGAAACATCAGCCCATATGGGCGACATCTTCCTCCCGTGCAGCAGCAGTGTCACATTGCAGCTCTGTGGTGTGGCCCCTTTCAGTCACTCACATCTGAGCTGGTGCTCCGAGGAGCAGAAAATGAATAGACCAATATCAGTGCAGGCTGCTGCAAAAGCTGACCACAAAATAAAGCATGCCTTAAAAAAAACAGAGCAAGGCTGATGTTAACAGTGGTTGGGAGGATGGTTTCTGTGAGAGGGGACAGGTAAAAGGCAAATCAGATATGGTTATGACTCACCTAATCTTTGCCCTCTCCAGAGCATGTACTTTTTGCAGGGTATTTGGTATGCAAATTGGAAGGTGAAAGACAAGCAGCTTTAAAGTGCTGGTGTCTGGCAGAATCCATGAGGAGACTCCGTGTACAGGATGTCCACCCCACCTGGGCAGCCCTGCTGGGAACGTAGATTCACTTACTCATGTCTTTCACTAACAGATAAAAATAATTGCTGAATGCTAAATGGTGATTCTGGCATGGAAAATATCTGATGTGTGTGTCAGGTACTTCCAAGCAGCTTGAAATAGCCATAAGTAGTAAAGCAGCGGATTAGAATGCCAAACAAAAAAACCCACCACACAGACCTTTATTCCTTATCTCTTCACAAAGCTGCTTTCTTAGAATTTATTGCCTCTAACAGCCTAGAAACTCATGCTTGTATGGATACATGTTGTGGGTGAGTGCTTCCCTTTCTCTCCATCACAGTTTCAATGACTGTAAGGGAAGCGAGTGTGTATTTTCTTCTAAGGTTTTCTTCTCCAGGTTTACAGAGCTAAAACATCTGCATTTGTCTTCCACATACTCTGTCTTGGCAACATGTCAGCTGCAGTATGAGATTAGGGTCTCCAGTGAAATACGGTTGTGGCTCTGAGTTTACTGTCTTTCAGACCCAAGATCCCATTTCAGCTACTAGTAAATCCAGTGGGAAATATATCAGATGTATTGGGCATAGAAGTCACTTTAGGTAAGTTTAATCCTGGTTTTGTGAAAGCCTTTAGCAAAGCTCTTGCTGTCTTCTGAAGAGTCGAGCTTTCACTCACCGTGTTTTTGCCAATGGGCAGGTGGACAATGTCACTCAAACAGGAATCTTTCTGCCCTCGCTAACTCCCTTCCTAGGAAAAGTCCTACCAGCAAACTCAAAATGCTGTGGATAGGGAATTTATCTGGCACTTCTTTTGAGGAGGCATGAGATAAAATATAGTTTATTTTACTGCCTCGGAATTGTGCCACAGTTGCTCAGGAATGGCAGAAGAAAAAGCTGTATTTGACATTCGGCTCAGCAAGTCCAGCTTTGAACTGGTACAGTAAGCTCATAGTGCCTTCTTGGAGCAGAACTACACATTATCATTTAGCTGGATGAGTGCATGAGACAGAAAAGTTGTTCTTGATTAAAAACAAATATAGAGCATGGCAAGAAAATGAGTAAGGATAAACAGATTAAGTGTGATATGTCTCAAAGCTTCCCGCAGTATAAAAGCCATATGTGGGAGGCATGAGCCTAAAATTAAACTCCTAACAGTGTGAGTTAAGGTTTTTGAGAGAGGTACCTGACATGGTCAGAGGGGGAAAGTCTGAGTAATTGGCTCATTGAGGGAGGTTCTAACCACTTTCCCATGATCTGCACCTTCTTCTTCTGCTGTGCTCATCCAAGGAGCAAAATGCCAGAGGTCACACCAGACAAGCTGATTTACTCATCCCTCCAGCTTTACTTGTCCAAAGAAGTCCCCATGCAGAGCCAAAACAGAGAAAAAGCTGTAGCCAGCCTCAGCTAAGCCACAGCCCATTCAACATTAACTCAAGGCCAGGTGGGCTGGAGCTAGTTAAAAGTGTTAAAGTCAAGTCAATGTACCAGCAGCCTCTCTTTTCTGTGCTCAGCCAGCTAAAGCCACACACGACAAGTTCAGGTGTGGGAGGAGTCTCTTCTAAAAACAGGCAACAGATTTTTTTAACACTCGGTCACAGACTAATTGCAACATGAAATTGCTTGAGACAACAAACAATAAACACAGAGCCTTCCTCACAAACAATGAGCACCCGGTTGCATTCTGTGGTCTTCATTGTGCGCTGTATCCTTGGTGTCCTCTCAAGCAGAAAGGCAGAGTGACTTGTTTCTAAGCAACACAAATCGATCCACCAAATTGTTTCAGTCTGAGGCTGTTTGCTCTTGTCCTGTCACTCGTTGCATGTCAGAAGAGGCTGACCCCACCTTCCTCCAGGCTACTCTGAGGTAGCTGTAGAGGGTGATGAGGTCTCCACCTTCGCTTCTGAAGACTGAACCACCCCAGCTCAGAATCACACACACAGACACAGAGAAACATCCAGGTTGAAAAACACCCTCGGGATCACCAAGTTCAGCCATTAACTCTGCTCTACAAGATTCACCTTAAACCATATCACTAAGCACCACATCCAAACAACCCTTAAACGCTTTCAGGGTTGGTGACTCCAACACCTCCCTGGGCAGCTCATTCCAGTGCCTGACCACTCTCTCCATGAAAAAACGTTTTCCTAATGTTCAATTTAAACCTATCCAGTCTCAGCTTGAGGCAATTCCCCCTTGTTTTGTCTCCAATTACCTGTCAGAAGAGCCCAGTAGCAGCCTCTCCACAATGTCCCTTCAGGTAGTTGTGGACATCAATGAGCTCTCAAAACGAGTTCCTTCATCAGACTGGTGTTCAAGGCAGCTCACCATCTTAGTTGCTCTTCCTTGGACATATCCAGCACATCAATTTTTTGTAACAAAGGGCTCAAAACTAAATACTCCATGTGTGGCCTCACCAGTGCCAAGTCAAGGGGCACAATCACAGTCCTAGATATAAGCCAGGGTTACACCTGAGCACACTGCTGGTTCACAGACAGCTGTCAATTGACACTCCCAAGTCCTTCTCTGCCTAGCAGCTCTCCCACTCTTCCTCAAGCCTGTAACGCTTCATGGGGCCATTGCAGTGCACAATCAGCACTTGACACTTGACCTTGTTGAATCTGATACTGTTGACCTCAGCCCATCTATTCAGCCTGTCCAGATCTCTCTGCAGAGCTTCCCTGCCCTCCAGCACATTGACATCTCCACCCAACTTAGTGTTTTCTGAAAACTTACTAAGGGTACACTTGAAGTCTTCTTCTCTAGAGATTAGCAAGACCCAGCTGGATCATTTCTGTGTGACCTACTCTAGGTGACCATGCTTTAGCAGAGGGGTCAGACTTCATAATCTCTGGAGGTCCCTTCCAACTCCTAACATTCTATGATCTCCTCATCCAAATCTTTGATGAAGATGTTGAAGAGAAATGGCCTCAGTACTGAGCCCTGAGGTACACCACTTGTAACTGGCTGCCACCTGGATTTAGCTCCATTCGCTCTTTGAACCTGGCTGTTTAACCAGCTTTTCACCCAACAAAACCCATGGAGGATGATGTGGGAAACCGTGTCAAAGGCCTAAGTAAAGTGCAGGTAGATAACATTGACAGCCTTTTCCTCATCCACCAGGCAGGTCATCTTCTCACAGAAGGAAACCAGATTAATTAAGGAAAACTTGGTCTTCATAAATGTATGCTGACTGGGCCTAACCATTTCATAGTCCTCCTCGCAGCCTTTCTTGTAGATTGGTGTCACATTTGCTAACCCCCATTCTGCTGGGACCTCACCGGTCTTGGCGCCCACAAAGAGCCTACACTTACAACAGGAGTGCTGGCTGGCTGTCCTGCGGCTGGCTGTCCTGCAGCTGGCTGTCCTGCGGCTGGCTGTCCTGCAGCTGGTTGTCCTGCAGACGGGTGTCTGGCAGGGCTGGTGCCAGCATCCACAGCGTCTGGCACCAGCCCTTTGTCACGTAGACAGTAGCATACCCACATGCCCTCCAGGAGGCTCCCTGCTCACCAGCAGCTGCAAGGGTAGCAAGAACCCAGCATTTCCCAAGACTTTACAGCAAAATGCTTGTTCTGCCACCCACAGCACATGTTTTCCAGTTACTGCACAATCAAACAATCATTCACCCAGACCAAACTCAATAGCTGTGTGTTGGTTTAGCATTCAAGCTGCTCAGTTCTGCCGGTTTCTTCCCAATTAGTCACTTTAATAGACCCAAACAACATCTTCTCTTCTCTCCTCTGAGGAAGAAATAAACCAGAACCAGACACACTTGTTAATGCCTATGAAATCACAAAATTTGGGCTCCCCTTGTTAATGCTGAAAGCCTGATCTGTGCTGCACACCACCTCACCTCATCACCAAGGCATTTGCAGAGGGACTGCCCCAACACAGCAGCCCAGAGGCTCTTCCACTCATTTTGGTTGTGTGAAAGGAGGGACACTGCAGGTGGTCCCACAGCCATCCTTGCTCCTGTAACCACCCTTGCTCCAGAAAAGAGTTGCTGCGAACAGAGAAGAAATTCCAGCTCAAGTGGAGCAGGCAGGGCCTGTGCACAATATTTTTTGCAAAATAAAAGTCTAAATTAAATAAGAGGAAAAATGGTGGGGAGACCAAGCCCAAGGGGCCAATATGACTCCCAGAATATAAGCAAAGCTTCGCAGCCTGAACTCTTTACCAGTTATATATTTTTTTCTCTTTTTTGTAAAGAGAGTCTCTACTTAAGCAGGGTGCACCACACTTAGCCCATGCCTGGCTGCTCTTTTGGTAGCCCCAAAGTCCAAGCTGTGTTGCCTGGAAGGATGCAGCACAGCCATGGGAAATGCATGAATTTTCCTAGTCCACACCTTGCAGCAAGCCAAACCTTTGCAGTCAGCCCTCATAAGGAAATGCAGTGAATGGATTTGTTATTCAAAGCTATTGGCTGTATCATGTCAGGCATTAGATTAACAAATAATCTAGAAGATGAGTTTTCTTCTTCTCTCTCTGTGAAGGAGCTGCTTTCATCCAACTCTGAATGACTCCACAACGAAGTAATTTTGCATTTTAGCTATTTGAGATAACAAACTCACATTTCAAAATCATCCAAAGGCAAAACTGTCACTAGTTCTTTTCTGGTGCTATACTTTCATCTTCACTGTACTTCACAGGCACCAGTACAGGTTGGGGGCTGCCCTGCTGGAAAACAGCTCTGTGGAGAAAGACCTTGGAGTCCTGGTGGACAGTAGGTTCTGCATGGGCCAGCAATGTGGCCTTGTGGCCAAGAGAGCCAATGGCATCCTGGGGTGCATCAGGAAAAGTGTGGCCAGCAGGTCTAGGGAGGTTCTTCTACCCCTCTGCTGTGCCCCAGTGAGACCACACCTTGAATACTATATCCAGTTTTGAGTTCCCCAGATGAAGAAAGACAGGGCCCTGGTGGAGAGTCCAGCAGGGAGCCACAAGGATGACTGAAGGACTTGAGCATCTCCTGTACAAAGAGAGACTGAGAAACCTGGAACTGTTTAGTTTGGAGTAGAGTAGACTGAGAGGAGATCTGATCAATATATACAAACATCTGAAGGGTGGGTGTCAAGTGGATGGGGCTGTTTCGCTGGTCAGCAGCAATAAGACAAGGAGCAATGGGCACAAAGCGGAACACAGAAGATTTCACCTCAACATGAAGAGAAATTTCTTTACAGTGAGTGTGACAGAGCACTGGAACAGGCTGCCCAGAGAGGTTGTGGAGTCTCCTTCTCTGGACACTTTCAAAACCTGCCTGGATGCATTCCTGTGTGATCCTGGTGATCCTGCCTTGGCAGGGAGGTTGGACTCCATGATCTCCAAAGGTCCTTTCCAACCTCTAAAGTTCTGTGATTCCATGTTTCTGTGCTCTGGGTGCAAGCATGTGGATCAGCAAGATACAGAGACTGTTCTTAACATGAAGTAAGTTTCTTAGAGATGCTATGTAAGAGAATGAGGTTCATATCAATCCATATCAGTATAATTTCCATGCAGTGCTTATACAACTGTTGGTGTGAGAATGTATAACCAAAAATAAAAAAGAGTTCTAAGTTGTGAATTGTTTCTCACTGGCTGCAGTATAATCAGAGCCTCAAACACTAAGTGCAGCAGTGTTTCACAGAATCATAGAATGGTTTAGGTTGGACCTCAAAGGTCATCTAGTTCCAGTTCCAACCCCCCGCCATAGGCAGGGACACCTCCCACTAGTACAGGTCACTCAAGACCTCATCCAACCTGGCCTTGAACACCTCCAGGGAGGGAGCAGCCACAACCTCCCTGGGCAATTTGTTCCAGTGCTTCACCACCCTCATCACAAAGAACTTCTTCCTAACATCTAGTTTAAATCTCCCCTCTGCCAGTTTAAACCCATTATTCCTTGTTCTGTCATTACAAGACCTTGTGAATAGTCCCTCCCAGCCTTCCTGTAGGCCCACAAGACAGTACAATATGAGGGTGTACCTGGAGGTTATTAGCCCAGCCAGGAGAGGGTCTTCCCACAAGAGTCCCAATAAGCACTCTGCAAGGTAATGTAGATGAAGTTTTAAATGCTAAGAAGTGAACCCTGGATGGTATTTTTGTTTTGGTTTGGTTTTTTCATTTTTTCCCCCCCTTTCTTTTTTTTTCTTCTTATAGCAAGAGAGGGCAAATCTTGTCTTCAGAAGTATTAAGTAATCATAAGGTAGTTGGTAAGTACTTTAAACTGGAGTAAGCACTGGGGAAAGAAAAACCCACTAGCTACATGCAACATCTATGTAAAATGTCTGTGTGCAACATCACCTGAAGATGGATGCTCATGGCTCTTTACAAAGGCATCTTTTTTAGGGTTTTATCTTGGAAGCACAGTCAAATGTTAGGGATATGCAGAGAGGTCATTATTGAGGTTAAGAGTTATTTCACTTTCATTCTGAAGTATCACAGAAACCTTCAGGTTGGAAAAGACACTTGGGATCACCAAGTCCAGCCAACTCTACTCTGCAAGGTTCACCCCTAAACCATATCCCCAAGCACCACATCCAAATGACCTTAAAACACATGGGGGTTGGTGACTCTCCCACCTCCTTGGGCAGCTCATTCCAATGCCTGACCACTCTTTCTGCAAAAAAAAAAAAAATTCCTAATGTCCAGTCTGAACCTACCCAGTCACAGGTTGAGGTTGTTTCCTCTTCTTCTATCACTGATCACCTGTGAGAAGACACCAGCAGCAGCCTCTCCACAACGTCCTTTCAGTTAGTCATAGAGAGCAATGAGGTCTTCCTTCTCTTAATCGTATCTTATGGATACAATAAAGGATGGCCACAGCAAAGAGATTAAGGGAAAGGGCTTCCAAAGATCTAACTGCTACTAGAAACCAGGAGGGCCAGCATGCTCCAAAAGCCAAAGGGAGCATATCTTTTTTGCCTTGTTTCACGTACAGTCTTCTTAAACAGGTTCATTCACCTTCCTCTGTGCTGTGTCATAGGTGCATAGCTGGGTAGGCAGAGCTACTACATGCATACAGAGATGCAGAGTTACTAGAAACCTATTTTTAAAGCTGCATTTCTTCATGCAGATAGCAGAGGCATTCTACATGGTGAAGAATGCACCCAAAGCATTGTAAATATCTATTACTCACTGTGATCTACTCCAGGCCAAGAGAGTAAGAAATATTTTTCAAAAGTTATCCAGAAAAGATAGTTGATTAATGAATGCATTCAAAATAATGATCTCTCTTGGAAACACATTGAAAAGTGGGAGGGTAAGAGATTAAATTCATCAGATTAATTTTTGCTGAAAAATTATTTCCCCAAGCTTTGTCAAGCAGAAAATTAATTAAAAAGGACTATGTGATCTCATTTCCTTTAGCTGTCCTATTACTGACTCTTGGTTTCTGTGATAGTCCAATCCTCTGTTGCCTCAAAAAAATGTGGGGCTGGGCAGGGTAGGGCTGACAGTCCTTAATGACTCTGTTGTCTCAAAAGATGTGACATACCTGCTCTTGAATAGACAGAGGGATAGCCTTAATAGCTCTGGACTATAGCTGCAGGCTTGGCAGGTGGCTTAACAGTGAAAAGAGATGATTTCTTTGGAGATGGGCATTCCCTCTTTAAAATCACTGCAACAGCCCCATGGAAATGCCTATGGCAAACATTGCACTGGAGTGCACACCTCACTCATGCACACCACTCCTGAAGCTGTCAGAAGGGCATAAACCCCCTGCAACTTCTGGGGTCTAAGTGTTGCATCTACCACAGAAGACCCTGCTTGGATGACTACTCACCACTGAAGGACTTGGACTATGCCCGTGAGACCAAGTGATATTTTTCTTTCTTACTTCTTGACTCTCTCTCTCTCTTAATTTGTCCTCTCCTTTTCTTTCCCATTTTCCCTCTGCTCCAGTCCAACCAAGTGTCTTTCAGTGACCAAGAGTTTTCATGGGCTATTACTAAACCCAACTCATCAGCTTTTTGGTGTCAGTTCACCCTGATTCACTCCAAGGGAAATTTTGAATCTTAACATGAACCCCCTTGCTGCCAAAGGTTGGCTCAGAACACCAGGTCGTACCAATTTCTCAGTTTTATGGAGCACTTTTTTTCCTTCATTTAAGCTTCACAGAACCCTTCTCCATCATAAAAATAACTAACTGGATGGATGGATGGGTGGGTGGATGGAGATAGGTAGCTAAATAAATAGTTTTACTTTTTTCAAGCATTGGAATGGGTTGCCCAGGGAGATGGTTGAGTTACCAACCCTGGACATGTTTAAAAGTTGTCTGGATGTGGGGCTTGAGGATATGGTTTAAGGGTGAACTTTGTAGAGTAGGAATCACGGTTGGACTTGATGATCCTGGGGATCTTTTCCAACCAGAATGTTTCTGTGATTCTGTGACTTGGCTAATGTGAGGATGATTAATTTCCATCTACCTCATTCATCTCAATCACAATGGTCAGCCAAAATTTGGCATCCAGAGGATTGTGTCAAATTTAGAAGATGATAAAGCCAGTTGAGTTATTGATGGCATCTCTTTATTTCTCAAATTAGGTGAAGAGAATGAAAACAATAAAAACAACTGTAAAGACTTGTTCTCTTGAAGACTGGAATAATCAGACTCAGGAAAGGAGTTCCTTGCAGGTAGCCCTCACAATCATTCTGTCTGGCAGTTGTTTGCGAAGTGCTTGGTCAGAGCTGCACTACCTTTCCACTCACATCATCTCCTCCCATGGTTGTCTCTCTTATAAACCTCACTTCTCCCCCAAAAGCCCATCTATCCATAATGTTCATATTCTTGAGCTTCTGTGGCTTTTCTGGGTGCTGTAATTCAAATATCTGTTGTCTCCCACAGAAATTATATCATCCATAACATCTGTCCCACCATAAAGCTACCAGGATTAGCTTTGTGGAGATTTACAAAGTCATTTGTTTAAGCTATCACCAAAGGGAGTGGTAGAGTGGTATAGTTAAATGTCAGCTCAGGTAAATTTAATCTGCTCAGATTTAATTTGGCCATGTAAAATCATGCCAGTCTGCATGTGTGTGTGTGCATGGACATCTACACATACATGCACAGTCCCCCACACAAATACAATGTTTTCCTACAATTACCCTCATGTACATCAAGCAGGGGATGTACACTTTTTTATTTACTATTTTACCAGCACACATAAGCTTGTAGATATTAAAAATCTTCTAAACCCACAAGAACTCCCTGTACTAGTGGGAGGTGTCCCTGCCTATGGCAGGGGGTTGGAACTAGATGATCCTTGAGGTCTCTTCCAACCTTACCATTCTATGATTCTACGATTCTATAAAACAAAATGGTGGGTGCTGAGCAGATTAAGATGACCACAGCCATCGAGGAAGCTGAACCTTTGTGTGGTTGCTGCTGCCAACTCACTGTGTTTGGCAGGACAGGGAGAAAAGATGATACACAGACGTGCCCCATCACAGGGTCATTCACTAAAATAGAATGATAAAGTTATTCCAACAGGACAAGACAATCTCTTATCAATACAGTCTTAACTAAAACTGTCCTCTGGGGAAGATTCTTCTTCTGTTTCCCATTCTCAGGTCTCCTGTTATGAGATAGCTATAAGATTTTACGACCAGCTAATGTTGTCCAGGATGGTAAATGCCCATATTCCTCACTTTCCCACCATTTCTTTTCTCTGGCTAAGAAATCAGAGCATAGACAAATCCCACTGACGTAAATGATGTGGGGTAGCAAGAATGTTTGCCACCAGGCCATGCTCTGGAATGACAAGTATGCAAGAATTAGCATCTATAACTCTCCATAAACATTGGGGTTAATCTCCAGGGTTTACAAGATCTTTAAATGTGTTTTAATAGGACAATGTGCTTTACACAGGGCCCATCCAACACTTCACATATCAGCAAAGTTTACAAGAAGGTAAACTGAGCTGGGGTATTAGTTCAGATGTACACCCAGGGCTCTAATGAGAATGCCAAAGTCAAAGTAATAAATGGATTTGCAAGTATAATACCCTCCCAAATGGCCGAAGAACATTCCAAGTCTGGCAGAACAGTTGGAAGGGCAGAGCTGTAAGAATTGCACTGCTGTCTTTCAAGCTCTGAAATCTAAAGAAATGCATCAGACCACCACACTTTCAGTGCAAAAATTATGGGCCAGCTTAAACCTGGACTCTGATACCCTCATCCACCTCTGTGCAGGGCTCTGCCCCTTGAGCAGTCCTGCTGGGAGGACCAGTGCTGTCCATATATTTTGGAGCTCCTAAGAACGACTAAAGGTGGTTAATTAAAACTGAAGGCTGTGTGGACATCTACTATAAGAAAAGAAGACTGAAGCCTTAGACAAAACATTCTTTTCTCCATTGATGACAAAAGCATCCAATAGCCAGGTGAGATGAATCCTGCTCTGGGTTTATTTGTGCCTTGGGTGTCTACATGCTTCAGGTAGACTCCACTCCTGCAATAAAAGCAAGCTGCCAGCCCCAAGCACAACTTGGCTTCATTTGGGAGAATGATTTTTAAGGTGACTGGCCTCAGCCTCAGCATTATCACCCTGTAAGCATGTACAAAAGGCAGAAAAAGTCTTTGTTAATAGGTGACCAGTCTGTTTCTAGCTAATTTATTCTTGCTGTGCTTTTCACCCAAAACTGAGTACCAACAAGAAAATAAGGCTGGGAATTTCAAAAAAATGAAGCATTTCCATTAAATCATGATGAAAACCAGTCTGATTATCCTAATAAATGTGATTAATGTAATTAATTCTTTATATAAGAATGACCTCCTGCTTTACTCCTTTGTCCTCATCCTAATTGTTACAGAACATCAGCCCAATCTAGAAACTTGTTTTACACCTCTGTAAAAAACAGACATCAGAATGGGCTGCCCAGGGAGGTGGCTGATTCACCAACCCTGGATGTGTTTAAATGTTATTTGGATGTGGTGCTTGGGCATATGGTTTAAGGGTGAACCTTATAGAGTAGTGTTAATGGCTGGACTTGGTGATCCCAAGGGTCTTTTTCAACCCACGAGTTTCTGTGAAAAAGTGAGGGGACTTCTTGGAAGAAGCCAGTCAATATCTCAGCTGCATTGGCTGTTGTCTCTATTTATGTCTTGACACAACCCCTTCAAAGTAGGGGAGGCTTGGCTGTAAAGAAATGATTGCTTCAGTACAACGATGCAGTTTGCATTGAGGCAGACTGTCTCCTGTGCTATATGACAAACAGATAGGAACTTTATTTCATAAGCAAAACTACTACTGGCCACTTTAAAATGCCAAGAGCAGCTGTCATTTAGATTGTGGTTCACCTCTCTCTGGTGCACAGGTTGCAGCAGGCTGGAGAGCTTCCATCTAGGGAAGGAATTGATCTTCCTGGCACACTGGAGGAAAAGGGTGACAAGCAAAAGAAGGTACAATCATTCCTTTAGCACCAAATCAGGAAGTCCAGGAAAAACACCTCTGCAGACTAAGACAAGACATTCTGTAACTGCTTCTATGGCAAACTGGGAACAATTTTTCCTCCTTCAGAAACACAAGCTTGACCTGGTCAGTGTGGCTGAAATCTGCTGAGGAAATTCCCATGGCTGGAATGTTTAAAATCAATCTTTATTGTGTTTTTCAGGAGGATCAGCTGAGCAAAAGCTAAGGAGGACATGCACTCTTTGCAAAATGGTTTTGGCTTGCTTCCAATTTTTGGCAACTCAGGAATGAACATTCCCAGATTCTCATGTATTAGTTTCCTCAGAAATGGTGTTTGATATGGATACAACCAGCATCAACTCCAAAGCCAAATAGGAGAAGAATTGGATTATGATGCACGGGGACCAAAACCATATTGGGTGCTGCAGCTTGATAGAGCAAGTGAGAGACCCTGCATTGCAGCTACCAACAGATGGCCTGCATCAGGAATAGTGTGGCCAGCAGGAGCAGGGAGGTCATTCTCCCCCTGTACTCTGCACTGGTTAGGCCACACCTTGAGTACTGTGTCCAGTTCTGGGCCCCTCAATTTAAGAAGGACATTGAGGTGCTTGAGCGTGTCCAGAGAAGGGCAACGAGGTTGGTGAGAGGCCTCGAGCACAAGCCCTATGGAGAGAGGCTGAGGGAACTGGGATTGTTTAGCCTGGAGAAAAGGAGGCTCAGGGGGGACCTTATTGCTGTCTACAACTACCTGAAGGGTGGTTGTAGCCAGGGAGAGGTTACCTTCTTCTCTCAGGCAACCAGCACCAGAACAAGAGGACACAGTCTCAAGCTGTGCCAGGGGAAGTTTAGGCTGGAGGTGAGGAGAAAGTTCTTGACTGAGAGAGTCATTGGCTACTGGAATGGGCTGCCCAGGGAGGTGGTGGAGTCACCGTCCCTGGAGGTGTTCAAGGCGGGTTTGGACGTGGCACTTGGTGCCATGGTCTAGTCTTGAGGTCTGTGGTGACGGGTTGGACTTAACGATCTTTGAGGTCTCTTCCAACCCTGGTGATACTCTGATACTGTGATACTGTGATATCCAGACATACAGAAGATATAGTTTAAATTCCACACATGTAGTGTATAAGATGTAGTGTGTATAAAATCTGGAATGCAGCATACTATTTACCAGGTCTTTCATGATTTGGCAGCAGATCAGACAGTGCAAAGTAATGGCTGCACAGACACAAGCCATCATAGTTGGATCATGATTGTTGGGATCATCACTACACATCCCCAGCCAGGAGCAGGTATTTGGACTTCAAAAACCTGAAAACATTACAAGGAAGAGTTTAAAGACAGCGACATGGGTGATTGACAGCTGCTTAAGAATAGTAGATCAGTGACAACAAAGATTTAATGAATCCTAGGGAGGTCTTTCACTACTGAGTGGCTTTGGTGTCTGATAAAACTTGAGCTTTGCTTATTGTTGGCTGTTCATAACAGGTCTCTCTAGGATGGGTAAAAGTAAGTAAAGACAGTACTGATGATTTAAATCCAGGGAAGTCACTTATTAAAAACAAAAAGTAAACTGAGGGTAACGAGCATAAATTACAGGCTTTAAGTTATAGCAGTATGATAAGGACACAAATAGACATCTATCTTCAGCAGTTTTGAAGGTATGTTAGCTACAAACTGGATCATCAGAAAGGTACTGCATTGCTTCTAAATGGACATGCCAAGGCTGCCAATAATAAATCCAAAGAAGTAAAATGTTGAGTAAATATTTCCCACTTGTATTTGGAGGATAGCCAGATAATGCACTACACTGACAGGGAACTGCTTGAAAGAGCACAGCTCAGAACCACAAAAAAAGATGGAGGGAGTGGAATACCTTCCTTATGGGGTGTGACTGAGGGAGCAGGCTTGGAGATGAGGAAACTGAGAGGTGATCTCATGTATGTTTATAAATACATAAAAGGTGAGTGCCAAGAGGATGGAGCCAGGCTCTGCTCAATGATGCCCAGTGACAGGACAAGGGGTAACGGCTGGAAGTTGAGGTATAGGAAGTTCTGTGGAAGCATGAGGAATTTTTTCCCTGTGAGGGTGACAAAACACTGGAACAGGCTGCCCAGGGGGGTTGTGGAGTCTTCCTCTCTGGAGGTATTCAAGACCCACATGGATGCATTCCCATGTGGTCTGGTATAGGTGACCCTGCTCTAGCAGAAGGGTTGGACTGGATGACCTTTCGAGGTCCCTTCCAGCACCTAACATTCTGTGATTGTGTGAGCCTGTGATCTTATGTAAGAAAAACAAGGCTTTCTTTTATAACAATAATTTCTAAACTTAGAAATTTTTAATTGGCAGTTCCTGAACGATTCTTATCCAACGGGCAAAGATCTTCAGTGAACCTCTGCCGTTGATTTTGAGCAAGTCTTGGAACACTACACAAGTCAGAGATGAGAAGGAAAGATAATGCTTTGCCAGCTCCTAAACAGAGTAACTAGGATGATGTACATAAATATGTGCCTGTCAGCCTGACAGCCATCTGAGCAAAATAATAGAATGGCTATCTGGGGACACTATTAAAGAATTAAAGGAGAATTAAAAGGAGAAAACAGCAAAGTTATATTGCAATTATCATTAATTTATTAAAAACTAATTCTATCCAAATAAGTTTATACTGCTGGAATACCTACACGTTTAATTGGTAAAGGTAATAGTACTGATGTTGGACTGTTTTATCAACTGATAGGTCCTCAAATAAGGCTGGCTTTGGGGAATCAGCCAATTTCATGAACAGGGTTCTTGCTCTCTTTACCAACTCTTCCTTCCTGATGGAGTTGGCAAATAAGACAAAGGCTGTGTGAGACCTTATAGTGGCCTTCCAGTATCTGAAGGGGGCCTACAGGAAGGCTGGGGAGGGATTATTCACAAGGTCTTGCAATGACAGGACAAGGGCCAATGGGTTTGAACTGGCAGAGGGGAGATTGAACCTGGATGTTAGGAGGAAGTTCTTTCCAGTGAGGGTGGTGAGGCACTGGCACAGGTTGCCCAGGGAGGTTGTGGCTGCTCCCTCCCTGGAAGTGTTCAAGGCCAGCTTGGACGAGGCCTTGAGTGAGCTGTGCTAGCAGGAGGTGTCCCTGCCTATGGCAGGGGGTTGGAACTAGATGATCCTTGAGGTCCCTTCCAATCTTACTATTCTATGATTATATGATTCTATGACTGGTTCAGGGTGAAGATGTAACAGCTGATTTGAGAGGCAGATCTGGTTTGCTCTGTAACTGTGACATGGCACAAAGAAGGAGCCTTACCAAGAGGGCAAATGAGGGATTCTGAAGGGATTTCCAGATCCAGGTATAAAGTCAACCAAACTCAAGTTCAGCTTCTAAAGAGGTCAAGACAGCTTTTGACAAAGCAGGGTTCATTAAGGAGCAAAGGATCCTCTGTATTTCACAATGACCTGATGGTTCTCACAGTTGTTTTGGTGTTCAGGAAAAGGGTCCTTAAAAAAAAAAAAAACACCAACCAAACAAAAAAAAATCCCAAACCACAACCAACAACAGAGGGAATTCAAATAAAAGAAATACACAACTACCACACACCAATTTGCTTGAAGGATAGAGAAGCACATTTTATTCTGAGGAATAAGCTCAATGTATGTGACACAGACTCATAGAATTCATAGATTCATAGACATCCAAGGGAAGGCTCAAGGATGATTTGATACTAAAGAGTTAGGGATGTACAGGCAGCAGAGCTTTCACAAAGATGGGCTCCTTCACTCAGTGGATAAATGTTTAACAAATCTCATGGTCTGATGCTGAAGTTAGATTCATTCTGACAAAAATGAGACTGGTTTTCAGAAGGGAGACTAATTAACTGCCAGAGTTACTCATCAATAGCCTCCTTGTTACTGATCAGTTTCTAATAAGCAGTCTCAACTTGTGCCAGGGGAGGTGTAAGTTGGTCGTTAGGAAGTTCTTCACAAAGTGATTTGCTATTGGAATGGGTTGCCCAGGGAGGTGGTGGAGTTGCAGTCCCTGGAGGTGTTCAAGAAAAGACTGGATGAGGCACTTAGTGCCATGGTCTAGTTGATTGGATAGGGCTGGCTGAGAGGCTGGACTGGATGATCTTGGAGGTCTCTTCCAACCTGGTTGATTCTATGATTCTAAGAAATCAGGAAATACAAGCAGGAAGAAACTGAGGTAGGTTCCATGGCTTGTGTTACAATCAAGACTTGTTTAGAAGACACTCAGGTCTATTCTAACTTTAAAAAAAAAAAATTTTAAAAAAAAATCAGAAAGTAGATTGGCAGTGATGACACACAATTTCAGTGAGTTTGTCCAGCAGAATGCCTCACCACTGAGACAACAAGGAAAATCTTTTTTTTTACACAATAACATGCTGTTTGCTTTTACCACCTAGATGTTCTTATAGACAAAACAAGACCTCTTGGCTAGTGCAGCAACCACGTTTAATCACCGTCGAGCTTTGCAGAAGCTGTTCTTTTAGCTATCTTGAGAGTATGACAATTTCCCCATGCAAATAGGGCTTACAGATCTTGCAAATCGGTGAACATCCAGTAGCAAGGAACCTAAGCATTCAAAACCATTTATCTCATTTCTTCATTCTCCCCAGCTCCTTATGTAAGCCCCCTAAAACTTCCTTCCCACTGACTTCGTAAAGAAGCTGGGTGCATCTCTTACCGCTTATCAGCTGAAGAGTTGGTTTGTGTTATTGAACACGCCCAGAGAAGGGCACCACAGCTGATGAGGGGGCTGGAGCACAGCCCTGCGAAGAGTAGCTGAGGGAGCTGGGGGTGTTCAGCCTGGAGAAGAGGAGGCTCAGGGGAGACCTTATTGATCTCTGACTACCTGAAAGGAGGTTGCAGCCAGGAGGGTCAGTCTCTTCTCCCAGGCACCCAGTGACAGAACTAGAGGACAAAGCCTCAAGCTGTGCCAGGACAGGGTTAGGCTGGATGTCAAGAAGAAGTTTTTCTACAGAGCGTGATTTTGCACTAGAGTGGACTGTCCAGGGAGGTGGAAGTCACCATCCCTGGAAGTGTTTAAAAAGAGACTGGATGAGGCACTTAGTGCCATGGTTTAGTTAATTGGAAGGAGTTGGGTGGTAGGTTGGACTGGATGATCTTGAACATCTTTTCCAAGTTGGTTGATTCTGTGATTCTGATGGAACCACCTCTGTGGCAGATCTGCTGCACTCAGTGAGAAATCTTCCATTTGCAGGACCTGTTCTTTTAGCTCACAGAGCCTTGCAGCCCACCAATTTGACAACATCTACAGCCTTTTTCCCGTTAGTTTCACAGATTTCTACCAAGTTTTCCATGGCTTTCACCCAAAACCACAACCTGCTGCAAATTCATTAAAAAATAATTCCAAACTTAACCCAGATTAATAATGCTCCCAGTTAGCATGGCCAAGTTTTGCAGTTTAAAGAGAGTAAAAACTGTCAGGTTTCGCTGTCTCTGTGAACATTTTGTTCCACTCAAACCACAATCCCATAGCAAATCATTTCCACCAAACTAAAGCTATTAAAAAAAAAAGAAAAATAACAACCCACCTTTCCATTTTGAAAACTCTTAAGCTTTGGTGGAGTTCAGAACTGCAGTTTAATTTTGTCTCGTTGCATAAAGATGGGAGGAACCTGCTTCTAGATCCAGAATTGTTTCCAAATCACAGCCCTACCCAGACCGGGATATTTGGACCCATATGCTTGTGTTTGGATCCTTCACTATTTCTGCCTTTAAAATGGAGGGTGTGTTCAGATCATCTGCAAGTGTTTCGAGCTAACATGTTTCCAGTTGTTAACATCCCTCTAAATGAAAATTTTTGCCCCTTGATTGCAGTGTAATATCAATCCACCCTTCCCCACCAGTTCAATGAGAAACAGGTTTGCCGGCCCACCCACGTGGAGAAAGAGATGAGGAGGATGAACACCTACAAAGATATTGATTTGATTGTTTGTGATCGCCCTGGCAACCCTCTACAGTTTACCAAGCTTGGTTTCTTCTGCATTCTTCTCTCTAGGTATGATATTTGGAGACAGAGACATGGGCTGGTGATGACTGAAACCTCAATCCCCTAACAGGATAGCCCTTGCACTTTCTAGACCAAAGTGCTCTCTGGGACTATGGTGGATACAAAAAAAAGATTTATAGCTTTTAATCTCCTCACAAGGTATGACTGCTAAGTATGCTGCAATATATAGGACAGGAATTAATCCTGAATTTACTTAGGCTTTTTTTTTTTTTCTTATTTCATCTGTCAGAAGATTGCCATTTCAATTATTTATTATTAAAATTATGTTTTTCAAGGTAAATGTATTACTTTTGTTATCTGCTTTCAATTAGCTGGGAATTCACTGTGTTCAGCCAAATGTCCATTCATCAACAAATTCCAGATTCCTGGCAGTCTGAACAAATTCCCAATTTTCTTCTTTTATGGGTGAAATAAGTGAAGATATTCATGCCTCATGTTAAATTATGGTTGGGGTTAGATGAGCCTAGAGGGAGGAGAAAACAGCTATGGAAGGTCTTGAAATATATTAATAGATATTTTGATAGAAGTAGGGCTAAAATATTTCACAATTATTATTTTTTTCCCCTTCAGGTGCTTTGTTATGTTAACTGGATGACCTTCTGCCCTCCTTCATGGGCAACTTAATGAACTGAGCTTGGTCACCCTCCAGAATGCACACAACAGGATGATGAGGTTGGTTGTAGCTGCAGAGCTCTGCCTTCCAAAGGGACACACAGGAGCAAAAGCAGAGTAAAACACATCCTGTGCCACATCCAACCTTTCCAATTAGCAAATTCACATTTGCACCTGTACACCCTGGAGCATCAAAGGGGCAGTGAAAAAACAGAAACACATTGATCAGCCATGTGCCTAGGGAGAACAGGGTACCAGGTTTTTGCCTCAGAAATCCTCTGGTGTTAGCTCTCCTTTCCCCTCCTGCAAAACAGGGTTATCTGGCTGGAGGACAGCCCATTGCTGACACAGCTACAGGGCTTTTGGGACCCCAACCAGTTTCTCAGCCCAGCACCATGGCATGCTGTGTAGCTGCATCCATCACAACCAGTTCCCTCCCCAGTGAGCAGCTAGCAGGGAGGAGAAAGCCCCTTGCTCCAGCATAAGAGCTGGGATTCCTGTAGAGAGGCTTTTTATCCCAAAAAGGGAGAACGAACATTTCTTAAAATGCAAATACACTTCTTTAAAGTGCCTTGTGCCCAAAGGCACTTTTGCTACCTGCTTGTAGCTGACACTTCACCCATTCCAAGGCCAAAGTTAGTTGCAAGGACTCTCCTTGGGCAAAGCTGGGAGAAAGGCTCTGCCCCTGCCAGCCAAGGGGATGGAGGGCAACCAGAAATGCTGTCCCAGCCTCTATGCATGCTCACCATAGTTCTGAGCTTAGTGACTGCTTGGAACAGTACTTCTGTGTATGCTGTAACAGTGGAGCAGCTCAGTGGAGTCTCAAACTGCACCAGGGCAGGTTTAGGCTGGATGTTAGGAAGAAGTTCTTCACAGAAAGAGTGATTGCATTGGAATGGGCTGCCCAGGGGGTTGGTGGAGTCACCATCCCTGGAGGTGTTTAAGAGGAGGCTGGATGAGGCACTTAGCGCCATGGTTTAGTTAATTAGAAGGGCTAGGTGATAGGTTTGACTTGGTGATCCTAGAGGTCTTTTCCAACCTGCTTAATTCTGTGATCCCACTATCCTAAATTGCTGTATCAGCATCTTTCATCTCTGCAGGGCATTGGGTTGTGTGTCCAAAGAGGTCCTCAGCACACCACAGTTCCCAGTTGTCTCCCATGGCCAAATTTCCTTCCAAGCAAGCTAGGAGACAGGAATGAGGGTAACCTCCTAACAGGGAATTAGGATCCAGATGAAATGTTTGCTTGGACCTAGGAACACTGTTGAGAGATAGCTTAATATATAAGCAATATTTAAAGCTCATATTTTTCAAACTAGGAAGATATTCAGTCATTTCAGTAGCCAATTTTATCTCCTCCTTTTGTTAGACTACTGCCACTCCTGGGTTCCTCAAGTGTCAAAAAAGTCTTCTGTACACATCTTCTATGGGTACAAAATCATCTTGGTTTTATTCTACCCTTCTGTTTCCCAGCTCATCACTGACTAATTATATTTGCTTGGTTACCTCCTCTTACCTCCTTTCCACACAGTGAATACTTTCTTCTCCTTTTGCCTTCTCTTTCCAACGATTTGTGGTCAGTAACACTTTCCTTAGGCTGAGGAGTCCTGCTGCACAGTGTTTCTCATCATACTCAGGCATTCATAGGTCTCTGTGCACACTCTGAGATGGGGTTCTCTCATGCACCATATTTTCCACCACATGAATGAAGAAACAGAGTCACTGCTCCATCTCTCATTCCCCAGGCTGTGCAGAAAGCTCACGGTTCTTACATGGGCTGACATCTTTCCCACCAGACAGAAGGCAGGAGAACTTTTTCCCTTAGTGACTTGTGTGCACCTCAGCCAGATACTGTTCTGTGCATGGCAAGATGATTAGGCTGAGGTTTGGGGGTTAGAAGCAATCCTGCCTTCACTTCTTGGTGACACACAGCCTTGAGAGGCACCTCACCATTTAGCAGCTCTGCCAGCGGTGAGGGCTCTCCCAACAGCCAAAACTATCCCCATCTCCTCTATGTCTGCCTTCAGCCCTGTAGCCCAGGCAGTTGTGAACTCATGTGTTTATTTTACTGGTAGAATACACCTGCAACTTAAATATTGTATGATAAGCAGATGTTTGCTTCTATAAATTGAACCGCATATGAAGATTTATAGACCCCAGAGGTTCAGATTTAGTGAGTGGGAGCCAAGGTCACAACTGGACCCTCAAATTCAATAAATCTTGACATTACTAGAGCACTGGGGGAGGGGAGGAAGGCGTCATTATAGACATATAACAGTTTCAGAAGTATGCCAGCGATGATCTGCAAAGCAGATGTAAGTCAGGTCGATTTTGATATGTTAAATTGACCCTGCCAGGCATGAGATGAAATAACTCAGGAGTCACATATGGAATATAGGAGTGGAAATGGTGATAAGCCCCTGTTCATAGGAGAAGAGGGGAAAAAAAAAAAGCTCCATTAGAAAGAATAAATGTTTTGGTTTTATGCTAGGACAGTGTTGATGTTATCAGTGGTAAAGTCATTATTCTAGTTAAGGTTCTTAAAATGACATATCTGGGCTGGATCCCC
>VWZE01008266.1:52437-108780 GCA_013396675.1 Eubucco bourcierii
GAAAGCCACTGGTTTAGCTACAGAAAAAACACAAAGTCCTGCATGAGCAGGACAGATACTCACAGTATCCCAATGGTGTCTCTCAGCTGTGCAGTCAGCAGAGCTGGGTCCATTTGGAGGCCTGGCAAAGAGACCAGGTTGTTGGAAGTCATTTAGGCTCCTATATCCCTTCAGAA
The DNA here is from genome assembly GCA_013396675.1 of Eubucco bourcierii. Classification (NCBI taxonomy): domain Eukaryota; kingdom Metazoa; phylum Chordata; class Aves; order Piciformes; family Ramphastidae; genus Eubucco; species Eubucco bourcierii. The sequence goes on from VWZE01008266.1 coordinate 52,614, forward strand.
CCTGGTCTCTTTGCTAGAGCCTTAAACACAGGCTGGCAGCAAGGACAGAGGTGAAGGGACATAAGGTAGTATGAATGACATGTGCCAATATCACTGCAGAAGAAAGAGAAACCAGAAAGAGTAAGAGTTAGGGAGAATAAGGAGGTTTTAAAAAGGGCACCAAAATGTCCTGACTGGCTGTGCTATAAGCACTTTCACAGGGACAGCTCAGTAGCCATTGCCTTGCCATAGCTGCAACAGGATAGTACTAAGGGTGTAAAGTGAGGTGGATAAAGTCTGAAACACCAGAGACAGCCTGAACCAATCCCTCCACGTCCAGAACACAGCCTGGGTTGTGAAGTCTTTCTGAGAAGTATCACAGAATTAACCAGGTAGGAAAAGGCATTTTTTCACTGAGGCAGACATGCATATAAGCATTTCCCCCCACCCTCATGTATCTGAAAGCAGAGCTCTTTGAAGTAGAAGAAGCCAGGAAGATGTAGCATTTGATGATTTCTGTGGCAACTGAAATGAAAATTTGGAGTCAAAGTGAAGGTATCATTAATTGCCAGCTCTAATCTCTGCAAATGTGAGCACTCCCAGATGAGATTGTGGAATATACCCTGGCTGCAGCTGTAATACAGCTAAACAGCCATACCACTCCAAAACCATGACACACTGAAGCACCACCTCAGGATTTTCAAAGTGCTTGCATAAGGATGCTCTAGATCTCCATGCACAGGTACCTGAATGCCCTCCTGAAAGGAAATCCATTTGGAAGAGCTGGAGTCAGGCAGGAGCAGTCAGGGCCACAGCACTACACTCTTGTGCTCTCATTCTGGCTTTTTGTTTGTTTGTTTGTTTTACTTTTGGGCATAAGGAGCACACCTTTTACGTCCATGTATGCATAATACAGGATATTGTGGGGCTTTGTCTGTTCTCCCAAGGAACAAGAAAGGAAATGGTCTCAAGTTGACCCAGATGAGGTTTAGGTTGGACAAGAGGAACAACTTCTTCCCCTTGAGGGTTCTCAAGGTCTGTCCCAGACTGCCCAGGGCAGTGGTGGAGTCCCCATCCCTGGAGGGTTTTCAAAGCTGTGGAGATGTGGGGGACATACCCAGAGAGGTTGCAAAGTCTCCTTTCCTGGAGACTTTCAAAACCTGTCTGGATGCATTCCTATGCAAACTCCCCTAGGGGATCCTGCCTTGGCAAGGAGGTTGGACTCAATCTCTGGAGGTCCCTTCCAGCCTCTAAAGTTCTGTGAAGTGAGCAGAAAGAAGCAATTGAACATAGAAAAGGTCAGACTAAGCAAGGATACCCAACCAGCATCCATAGATGATGTTAGCATGACCATCAGTTCTCTAACCTACCTAACCGGGGGGCCACCAGGCCCCCCGGCCTTTAAGATCCCACTCCCATTCACCCAGAGTGCACCATGGGTACTCACCAGTGATGACAGGAGGAGGATCCCTCTGCCCAGTTGGGCAAGCTTGGGGCTTCTGCCTTTCCTGGGGCATTATAAAGGGGAGTGGGCAGGGAGAGCAAAGTGGTCACACCTGGGGTGGGAGGAGACTCCAACCTCCAACAGAACCCAGGTGCTCTGGGTTTTGGGGGAAAAAAGGAGAAATGCTGTGTGGGGTGAGAAAGGGGCAGACAGGGTGGAAGAGGGGAGGTGGTGCTGAAAGGAGGGAGATGGAGAGGAAAAGAGGAAGATTGGGAAAAGAGGAAGATGAAGAGGAAAGGAAAGCAATGGAAAGAAAAGGAAATGGAAAGAAAGAAAAGATGGGGGGAAATGGGGGAGAAATAGGATAAAATGAAAAAAACCAACCCAAAACAAACAAACAAACAAACAAACAAACAAAGGAAAACTGGACTGTAAAAAAAAAAAACCAAACCAAACAAAACAAGTGGTCCTGCACTGGCAGGGGGGTTAGACTAAATGATCTTTCAAAATCCCTTCCAGCCCCTAACATTTTGTGATTCTGTGTGTGTATGATAGGTCTAGGGAGGTTCTTCTCCCCCTCTGCTCTGCCCTGGTGAGACCACACCTGGAATACTGTGTCCAGTCTGGGGCTCCTCAGTTCAAGGGACCTGCTGAAAAGAGCCCACTGGAGAGCCACGAGGGTGACTGGGGGACTTGAACATCTCTCTTAGAAAGACAGACCGAGAGACCTGGGGCTGTTTTGTCTGGAGAAGAGAAGACTGAGAATAGATCTTATTAACGTATACAAATATCTGAGGGGTGGGTGTCAAGTGGATGGGGCCAATCTCTTTTCAGTGGTCAGCAGCAATAAGAGGAAGAGCAATGGCCACAAACTGGAACACAGAAGGTTTCATCTCAACCTGAGGAGAAACTTCTTTACAGTGAAGGTGACAGAGCACTGGAACAGGCTGCCCAGAGAGGTTGTGGAGTCTCCTTCTCTAGAGACTTTCAAAACTTGCCTAGATGTGTTCCTGTGTGAACTACCCTAGGGGATCCTGCCTTGGCAGGGAGGTTGGACTCGATCTCTGGAGGTCCCTTCCAACCTCTGAAGTTCTGTTATTCTGCTTCAGAGGATACAGTGATGTGTACAGTACTGGAAGTGGCTGCTGTAACAATCTGATGCACAGCAAACCTGTCAAATGATCTTTCATGATTAATAGTGTGTTTTCTGCATCCAGCTCCCAAGGTACAGGGTGGAGGAACAGGGAGAGTTTATCAGCTCCAGTACCAGCCTGCAGCCTCAGCCAGCAGCCATCTGCAGTGATGCCAGTTACCACATCCCCTCACCTGGGGATTTTTCCCCCATGATCACAAGCTGCAGGATCGTTAAGGAAAGATGTTTCTCAATGGTTTCTGCACTGCCTCTTATAAAAGTTCTACACAACCAGGGCAACCAGGAAGTGTTTACACTATCTGGCCTTTTCTTTTTTTTCCCTGGTATCTTTAAACACTCACTCCAAAATAATTCTGATTTCCATTTCAAACAAGCACACTGTGGGTTTTCTACTGGTAAGGCACACACTTTGAAATTCCCAGCCTGGAAAACCGCAAAAGACATCCCTGGTATCCACAGCACCTTTTAAGGGAGCTCCTGGTATTTTTAAGGGAAAAAAAAACAGAAACAAAACATGTTGGGTAAACCAATACTCAGCTTCACTGTCATCCTTGATCAGAGTGGGCTGCAGGTGGAGGCGAGTTTAGTGGTTACTGCTTATTCCCATTGGTGAAGTAAGGTGTTAGAAATCAAAGTAATGTCTCCTCAAAAGGAAGACATTCCTAACAGCTGTACCCTTCAAAGGCTTAGCTCCTTTCTTTCCCCCTACCGTATCCCGAGGTAGCCCCCAGGGACACACGGTTAATGTGGGATGCCAACTGCTCACTATTCATCACGGCCCTGTTCTCTAAGGGCCCATTGACTTTGAATAATTTATCACTAGATGTTTTGTGCATTGCTGCAGAAGTAAATCAGAACTGGGAGTGCCAGATGCTCCTGCATCCCATTGTGCTCTGTTAATTTATTAAAAAGGGTTTTTCCCAACCCAGCCATGGGGTCTAGGAATCTCCTCTGCAGCAAGCAGTGAGGATGGGGGTTAACGTCCACTGAGCCAAGTACAAAGAGTGTAGAGAGAGAGAGACTTCAACATGGAAGCACATGAGCTTGGAAATCCTTGCAGGGTTGAGCAGGCAGTAGGCTCTCCAAGCAGAGCTAGTGGTGACAGTGCTCCAAGAAAAATACTTCTAGTCCTTAAGAGTGTAGCTTTTGTTCGGTGCTCATAGCCTCTTTTTTTTTTTTTTTTTTTTTTTCTTGTTCTCTTGGACTAGGTCTTGCACCCGGATACAGCAAGTAAATATCTAGCCATAAATCACAAATTCGATGCTTGCTTTTCTTTCTTCAAGGTTGTATAATATAATGAGAGAGACCAGGCAAACGCAAAGCTATTTTGTGCTGCACATGCAGAGTGCAAAAGGCCTTGGGTCTCTTCCAATGACCCTGCAAGAATGATAGGCCTCCTGCTAACAGGAAGATCTATTTTTCTGAGGCATCTCACAAACCCTCTTATGGATTGAAGAGTTTTTCCTGTTCTTGTTTTCTTTAATGGTGTCGCAATACAGTTAATTTAATGTGCAATGATCTTTCATTCAAATCTTCTGCACATATATATTATGGTGCTTTCATCACATGTGCTTCTGGCAGGACAGGAAACACAATTTCCTAATTTCCTTCCAGAGTCCTGAGTGCATTTCAACAGTTGTTTTGATACCTATAAACCTTGCTCATTTCTCATCTCCCCTTCAGAGTGGGAGAACCATGGCTGTTAACACAACATCTTGTCTCTGATGTTACCACTAGAGCACCAAGTTGATCCTACATGGAAGATGGGAGGGTTCAGGGACTTCTTGAAGTTCTAGGACCTTTGTACTTGAAACCCAGCTGCACCAAGGTTGCACATTCAGTTCCAGCAGTCCCTAATATGGTGGCACCTGAGTCCATATCACAGATACTCTATCAGCTTCTAGGTACCCTTAAGGGGAAGAGTCAAACCAAGAGTGCATGATTCTTTCTACACCCCAAAAAAAATTGTTCGGAGTAATGTGTGCACACAGCCCAGACAGCCAACTGTGTCCTGGGCTGCATCAAGAGCAGCGTGGCCAGCAGGGCAAGGGAGGGGATTCTGCCCTTTTACTCTGCTTTTGTCAGACCCCACCTGGAGTACTGTGTGCAGTTCTGGAGCCCCCAACACAAGAAGGATATGGAACTGTTGGAGCAAGTCCAGTGGAGGGCCACAAAGATGCTCAGAGGGTTGGAGCAGCTCTGCTATGAGGATAGGCTGAGAGAGTTGGGGCTCTGCAGCCTAGAGAAGAGAAGGCTTCAAGAAGACCTTGAAGTGGCCTTTCAATATCTGAAGGGGGTCTACAGGAAGGCTGGGGAGGGACTATTTACAAGGTCTTGTAATGACAGGACAAGGAGTAATGGGTTTAAACTGGCAGAGGGGAGATTTAAACTAGGTGTTAGGAAAAAGTTCTTTCCAGTGAGGGTGGTGAAACACTGGAACAGGTTGCCCAGGAAGGTTGTGGCTGCTCCCTCCCTGGAGGTGTTCAAGACTAGGTTAGATGAGGCCTTGAGAGACCTGTTCTAATGGAAGGTGTCCCTGTCTGTGGTGGGAGGTTGGAACTGGAATTAGATGATCTTCGAGGTCTCTTCCGACCTAAACCATTCTACGATTCCTCTTTCCTAGGCCAGTGCCCACCACAGAGGAACTGTGTGACACGAGAGGAGCATTCCTAGCAGTGCTGACACAGTAGCAGCCTCTCTGCCTGTCAAATGGGCCTTTAGAGCATCACATCACCCACTGGCAGCCAGTATTTGTGGGAACAGCAAGAAAACAACGTTCTTGATGCCAGCTGCCTTGCCAGGTTCCAGGTCTTTGGCACATCTCCAGAAGGACTTAGTAACCTTTACAGGAACAAGTTGGCAGGTGCGTTGTAAGCCCCCATTTCTGTCTCCGCTCTCTCCTCTCCCTCCAAAGCTTGCATTTGCATTTATGTCGTCCCAGGTTTATAGTTAGGGAAATAGCTCTGATGTGTGTAATTCTAGCCCGAAAAGCTGAAGTTTGCCCATGTTATGAGAAAGCATAAGCAAGAGCTTATAATGGGAAGTGTTGGGCAATCCTATCTTTACTGAAGACAAATTCCCCAGCTGTGTCTGCCATCAAGATGAATTCCAGATTTCCTTAGGTTCTGTGACGTGCACGGGGCCTGTCTCAGCAGCTGCTAAGCACTATCAGGTCTAATGTTCCCTTTCAGATGTCTCAGCTCTAGTATCAAGAGCATTATTCTGAGGATATTTTTTCCTAAAAATCTTTGAGACAAACACTGGGAAATCCTGAGTAGTCAGTAAAACTGTTGTTTATCCTTCTGGTAAATCACAGCTTCCACTAAACCAGAGCACTTCCCTCTGAGAAGATAAGCAAATGTTAGCAAAATTACTGTAAATTGTGAGATTGCTGGTTAAGGCTGCAGGAGAAAAAAAAAATTCACTTTGCATCTTAACTCTGTTTTCTCTCATTTACAGCCTGCTTGAAATGTCTTCTTTGGCACAAAAAACATTTATCTCAACCTAAATATGAACTTTGGAGAGGGGAGGATTCTGAACAAAACCCCTACAGCTGTTTTTGAATTATCCAGGAAGCAAAAAATGCACTTTTGCCCAATATAAACATTATCTTGGTTTTATTTGGGGTTTTTTGTTGTTGTTGTTGTTTTGTTTTGTTTTTTCTTTTTATTAATTCGTTCAAGGAGAACATTCAGTTTATTTAGATTATTTTATTTAGATGTCAGCACAGCACATCTGTATTTCTTGGTGAGACAGAGGAATGCAAGAACTGCTCTGCAAGGACAGACCAAGGGTCAGTCCAACCCTGCATCCTGCCTCCAACAGCAGCCAGTAGCAGATGCTCAGAGCAAAGCACAGAGGAAACATGACCAGCGGCCAGGGGCCTTCCCTGGCATACCTGCTGTGCTCCCAGCACTCAGTGGTCACAGGGCACGCTGAGCTGGAGCTGCAGCTGGGCTGCTGCTTTTAGCCAACAGCTCCGTCCTCTTGGAATTTGTCTAATCCCTTTACGAGCCCCTCTACCTTCTTGGCCTTTGCAGCTTCCTGTGGCAAAGACACAGGCACGAGGTAGCTGTGCTGCTTGTGAAATTAATACTTCCTTGCCCTCTTTTTCAACTTGATAATGTCCTTGGAAGACTCTTAGTTCTTACATTACGAGAAACACTAAACAGGATTTTTCCCTGAACAGGCCTTCTTTCATCAGCTGTTTCACCACTCCTCTTGTGTGTGCTTGGTCACAGCTCTCCTCACTCTTATTTTTCTTCTGTCTGTACCCCTGGCTCTCCTCTATCTATTTTAGAATCATAGTGTAGCTCAGACTTACCACTCAAACACCTTTCCTGATTGTATCTAGTATTTAATTTTTTCCTCCATTTCTGGGTAGCAAACAATGCTAACAGAGAATTTTCTATTATTGCAAACTTCTTTCTATCTGACATCAGCTTGCTGAGAGCCAGCTGGTGCTTAAGCAAATGGGTTTTTTGTTGCTTCTCTTCCATCTTGTTACTTTGCTCTTATGAGCACTGGTCCCTTCCAACCCAAGCCATTCTATGATTCTGATCTGTGATCCTATTTCCAATGACTTGCCTAGTACAGAAGCCCAGCACTTCAGTTTGCAGTTCTTGAGTTCATTCTCACATTATTTCTAGCTATAGTTAATATATCTGGAATAAAAGGTTCAAATATGAGGTTTTATTAATAATTAGAAGGAGAAGAAATGCTCCCTGCAGACAAATTCAGTTATCTGTGCTAGTTTCCTTGTTACAAGCATAAATTCCTCCACAGACTGTACCAGACTGGAGAGTTGCCCTTGCTTCTTGAATAAAGTGTTGATGTAGTTTTTCCACTGCAAAACGCACTGGCCACTTTTTCCCCCATAAACTCAATTTTTATACTCACAGTTTTGCTCCTATAGTGTCTTGCAGGTCAAGGCATCCAGCAGTTGTTACATAGGCTGGCATCTACAGCTAATGTTGCAGTCTGAGTTAACAATTAATTAGAGCACTCCTACACTGAGGCATTATCTTGTCTCTATAAGTTCAGTTATGTTGTACAGTAGTTGATGCCCCAAGCCTGTCAGTGTTTAAGAGGCATTTGGACAATGCCCTTAACATTTAACTTTTGGTCAGCCCTGAAGTAGTCAAACACTTGAAATAGATGACCCTTGTAGGTCCCTTCCAACTGTAATAGTCTATTCCATTAGATTCTAAAGCAGAGCTTTCCCTGTGCACACTCCTTTCCTGGAGTGATTGTATACCTGATGGTTTGACCTATTTTCCACCAGCATGATTAGTCCCAGTTTTGCAAAGTAAAAAGTAGGATACTTTTAAAATGTAGTCAAGTGTATAGCATAAGGTAAAAACAAACAAGCCTATATTTGACTGACTTGTCTTATACACCCGAGTGTGTGCATGTGTGTGTGTGTATGTGTGTGCACAACCACTGAATCATAGGATGGTTTAGGTTGGAAAGGACTTTGATGAATCATCAAGTTCCAGTCCTGCTGCCATGAGCAGGGACACCTTCCACTAGAACAGGTTGATCAAGGCTTTGCCCAAGCTGGCTTAGAACACTTCTATGAAAGGGACATCCACAACCTCCATGAGCAACCTATTCCACTGTTTCACCACCCTCACTGTAAAGAATTTCTTCCTAATATCCATTCTAAATCTACACTCTTTCAGCTTAAAGCCACTATCCCCTGTCCTATCACTACAAGCCCTTGTCAGCAATCTTTACCCAGCTTTCTTGTAGGCTCCCTTCAGCTACTGGAAGGCTGCTGTAAGGACTCCCCAGAGATTTCTCTTCCCCAGGCTGAACAACCCCAACTCTCCTAGGCTGTTCCCATACACAATGCTGCACGAGCATTCACACAGACGCTAGAGAGGGTAAATGCAGAGACAAAGGTATGCGTACAGGAATGGTCTTTTATCAGCTGAAGTGCTAAACAAAACCCATAGAGGTAGGAGTTACCTATAGCACCAAAAGCATCAATTATTTAATCATGAGCATAATTACAAATAAGAAAGCACTGTCTGCAAAATTAATTAAACCAACCAGATCCTTTTAAAATAGGCTCCCACTTGGGTTTTGTTTATTTTTCTGGCTTGAGTAGGGCTTCAGTAGGTATCATCATAGCACCACCTAGGTAAACAAATGCAGATTAATGGAGGGAGAGTGGGTGCTTTTCTTTCCTCCTGTGCATTCCCATATGATAATACATCAGGGCTGTGCAGCCTTGCCTCCACCCACAAGTCAGTTCAGAGCTGTGTTTGCCTTTGGGTAATGTTAAATTTAGGGCTTATGTTTCTCAGGACTACTCATCTTCACTTTGCAGCTCTCTCAGCTGCACTATATCACTCACAGGCCAATACCCTTAACCCACAGGAGGATATCCCATGTGGCATACACCAATTTATAAATGAGAATGATATTTGAATGTGTCACATTTCAGTGAAGAAAAACAAACCTCGTGGACTCTTTTTAGGCTGTGATAAATTAGAATGTGCACGGTACAAATATTTATGTTGCACCCTTATTACAAGTATTTCCTTTTCACTGGTTAATTTAATTAAGAGGTGTCCCTTTGGATTAAAACTTTGCAAGATGGATATATTTTTCTCCAAAACATAATTCATTTTGAGTGAAGAGGGGAAAACACATAGCTCCTGAACTTATTAATAATGATTTGAATTAAAATACGTTCCTGGCTTCCTCGAACACTTACGTATGATATGGGATAGCTGGGAGGGGAGGCAAGAGGGATTATTTTTGTTTTCATGAGAAGGACCTGATCCCAGAAACGCTGTCAAACACATATGACGAGGGGTTAGTCACAATAATTTCTTTGGCAAGGAAGAAAGAAGCAGAAACAAAAACAACACTGACCCAACTTTCTGTCAAAGTGGGGGATGAGGATGAGGGAGCTGGTACGGAATCATACTTCTTCCCTCCCAACACCCAGGATACCATCTCATGCAAAAAAAAGTCTCCTCATGCTTGGCAGCCTGTGACTGATGAAGTGAGGACAGAAGCAGTCAAGTCTACCTGAAGAGACTGATGGCCCAGAGAGGGGGTCACCTTCCTGCATGGCCTCAAGGGCTGTAGAGGCCTCTCTTGAGTTCCCCTCTCTGCAGGATGTAAATCTTCACCTGGGGCATGTTATTGGCCCGTCAGGGAAAGTAAAACCCACAGAGGACTCCATCCTGGTTCAGCTGGCAAGTTCTGGGTGAAAGCAGCCATCCTCTCAAGCTCAACATGAGCCTGCAGTGTGCACATGCAGCCCAGACAGCCAACCGAGTCCTAGGCTGCATCAAGAGCAGTGTGGCCAGCAGGGCAAGGGAGGGGATTCTGACACTTTACTCTGATCTTGTCAGACCCCACCTGGAGTACTGTGTGCAGTTCTGGAACCCTCAGCACAGGAAGGACATGGAAGTGTTGGAGCAGGTCCAGAGGAGGGCCACAAAGATGATCAGAGGGCTGGAGCAGCTCTCCTATGAGGACAGGCTGAGAGAGTTGGGGCTCTGTAGCTTGGAGAAGAGAAGGCTTCAAGGGGACCTGATAGTAGCCTTCCAGTATCTGAAGGGGGCCTACAGGAAGGCTGGGGAAGGATTATTTACAAGGTCCTGCAATGACAGGACAAGGGGCAATGGGCTTAAACTGGCAGAGGGGAGATTTAGACTAGATGTTAGGAGGAAGTTCTTTACAGTGAGGGTGGTGAGGCACTGGAACAGGTTGCCCAGGGAGGTCGTGGCTGCTCCCTCCCTGGATGTGTTCAAGGCCAGATTGGATGAGGCCTTGAGTGAGCTGTACTAGTGGGAGGTGTCCCTGCCTATGGCAGGGGGTTGGAACTAGATGATCCTTGAGGTCCCTTCCAACCTTACCATTCTATGATTCTATGTTACCTGAGCTGTAGACCCAAATTGAAAAAGGAAAAGCTGAAACCCACTGGAAAAGGTGTAATTTAAGGGTTCAGAGGGTCGAGATTTTGCCTTGGGCCTGCCGCACTAATCTTAGACGTGCCTCTTTACATCTCACTTTTTGGGACCCCGTCCCAACTTTTGTCTGATCTTCTTCAAGGGCGTTATCTCTGGATCACAAGCTCAGTCCTGCTGTGTCTGTGCAATGAGCTAATGAGCTCATTGCTGACACCCAAGCATTACAGAGAGATGATGACAAAACCACAACTGTTTTCCCAAAATATCTGTTTTGCCTCTGCTCACGGAGCAGTTCCTAGAATCACCCATTAGAAAATTAGTCCCCAGTATAGCTCCTGCAGAGAAGGAGTATGTGACTTTGTGCCTGATTCTCTTCAAGGGAGAGTGTAGACATACAAATGCTTGGGAAACACTCCTGTTTTGTGAGGCCTCTTCTTCCACAAAACCTGGAGTTTGCAACTTCCATCGTTGCTTCTGTGGCATGCTGATAAGGGATGATTTTAATGACATTCAAGGCTGAATAACAGAAAGAAGCTTATCAATTCATCAGGATTTTCTGAGCAGTTTGGGGTATTCAGTATTCAATTAAATGACAGCAATCCCTCTCGTATTTTGTTTCATCACAGAGCCTACCAATGCACGGCTAGCAGACTCAAGAACAAAACAAGGGTTACCACTGCCAGAGAAAAGTCTACTCAAATGTAAATATAAAGCCTAGCAAAACATCTCAGGCATATAAAATTGAACTTGAATTATTGCTACAGCTATAATTGAAGGTTGTTTTTCTTTTGTCATAATATCCAAATCCATAGTGATGTTGGTCTGCTCCCCACCTTCCTCCAGCACCTGCAGAAACCTCTCTGCTGACCCTAAGTCTCTTGGTGAAATTCAAGCCAGAGCATTTGGGCAATGCCAGCTCTTACATCAGTGACTGGCACCCTTTCATGGCTTACATGTCCCAGTTTTAAAAGAACAATTACTGTCACGCTGTGAGTCGAATGACAAAACTCAAAGGAAAATGAACTCGAAGATGTTTCCCTAGCAACTGTTTGCAGCAGTGTCCCACCAGCCCAACATCAGAGCACCACACTTTGAACTGATTGAAATCTTTACCACTTAAAAGGTAAGTGCAGCCTGGCACAGGCACAGGCCACACTGGCCAGTATCAACTCACAACGCTGGGTTTCTGCTTACGTGGAAGAGCAGTCGGGATAAGAAACAGCTACAGCCACAAACAGCTGTTCAGGGAACACAACAACCTCTTGAGCTGGTCCTGAGAATAGAAAAAAAAAGCTTAATTTCAATGTTGTTAAAAGAAATCAGATGTGCATTATCTGTTTCTCCTTCCATTGCTGACCTTTCTTGCTACAACACTCGGGTAATTTTAGTGTATCCAATGTAACCGAGCCATCTTCAATCATCTGACACACATTCAATCATCCAAAATAAAGGCCATGAGTTCCCCGTGGGGAAAGGAAGGTTTTACTCACCTGAGTGTAAACATCTTTGTGCAGCAAGCCTTTTCCAGCCCTTCTTGCTCATCCTTCCTTGGAGTCCTGGTGGACAGCGAGTTCTGCACGGGCCAGCCCTTGTGGCCAAGAGAGCCAATGGCATCCTGGAGTGCATCAGCAAAAATGTGGCCAGCAGTACCAGGGAGGTTCTCCCCCTCTACTCTGCCCTGGTGAGACCACAACCGGAATACTGTGTCCAGTTTGGGGCTCCTCAGTTCAAGAGAGACAGGGACCAGCTGGAAGGAGTCCAGTGGAGAGCCACGAGAATGACTGGGGGACTTGAGCATCTGCTCTACAAAGACAGACTGAGAGACCTGGGGCTGTTTAGTCTGGAGAAGAGAAGACTGAGAGGAGACCTGATCAATGCATACAAGTATCTGAGGGGTGGGTGTCAAGTGGATGGGGCCAATCTCTTTTCAGTGGCCAGCAGCAATAAGACAGGGAGCAATGGCCACAAACTGGAACATAGAAAGTTCCACCTCAACCTGAGGAGAAACTTCTTTACAGTGAGGGTGACAGAGCACTAGAACAGGCTGCCCAGAGAGGCTGTGGAGTCTCCTTCTCTGGAGACTTTCAAGGCCAGTCTGGATGCATTCATCTGTGACCTGAGCTAGATTATGGTCCATCACTCTCACAACTACTTTTTATTCACATAGAATCATGAAATTGTCAGGGTTGGAAGCAACCTCAAGGATCATCTTTAGGGTGAAGAACTTACCCTAAATTATTACCATTTTTTAAAACTGCTGTAGTCCAGCCTACTGCACAAGATCAACATTTTATGCCACATTTTGCTTTATTATTTTCCAGAAGGACAGTAACCATTTGCCCCAAGGATGCTGCTCTGGTTTGAATATTCAGACACACAGATGAAAGGCTGCTATGACATCATATTGAAAAAATCTATTCGCACTAGTACATTATCTATTACTAGCACAAAGGAGATAAATGTAGGATTGTACCTTGGCACCCTAAGAATGGCTTCCAGCCACCTGTGCTGGAAGTGCTCTGTTCCATAAGTTTGAGTTCCATCTTTAGGATTTCAAAGCACTGAAAATGCTCCTCAGAGATGGCATCCCTTCCTTATCTTATCCTTATGCACCCTCAGCAAGTTTGCAGATGACACCAAGCTGTGTGGCACAGTTGACTTGCTAGAGGGCAGGGATGCCATCCAGAGGGACCTGGACAGGCTGGAGAGGTGGGCCCAGGCCAATCTCATGAGATTCAACAAGGCCAAGTGTAAGGTCCTGCACCTGGGTAGGCACAATCCCAAGCACAAATACAGGCTGGGTGGTGAATGACTGGAGAGCAGCCCTGAGGAAAAGGACCTGGGAGTCTGGGTTGATGAAAAGCTCAACATGAGCCTCCAGGGTGCACATGCAGCCCAGACAGCCAACCGAGTCCTAGGCTGCATCAAGAGCAGTGTGGCCAGCAGGGCAAGGGAGGGGATTCTGCCACTTTACTCTGATCTTGTCAGACCCCACCTGGAGTACTGTGTGCAGTTCTGGAACCCTCAGCACAGGAAGGACATGGAAGTGTTGGAGCGGGTCCAGAGGAGGGCCACAAAGATGATCAGAGGGCTGGAGCAGCTCTCCTATGAGGACAGGCTGAGGGAGTTGGGGCTCTTCAGCCTGGAGAAGAGAAGGCTTCGAGGGGACCTGATAGTAGCCTTCCAGTATCTGAAGGGGGCCTACAGGAAGGCTGGGGAAGGATTATTTACAAGGTCCTGCAATGACAGGACAAGGGACAATGGGTTTAAACTGGCAGAGGGGAGATTTAGACTGGATGTTAGGAGGAAGTTCTTTCCAGTGAGGGTGGTGAGGCACTGGAACAGGTTGCCCAGGGAGGTTGTGGATGCTCCCTCCCTGGAGGTGTTCAAGGCCAGGTTGGTTAAGGCCTTGAGTAACCTGTACTAGTGGGAGGTGTCCCTGCCTATGGCAGGGGGTTGGAACTAGATGATCCTTGAGGACACTTCCAACCTTACCATTCTATGATTCTATGATCTCAGGGATGCTTAGCATCATTATCATGCATTATATTAGCACAATGAAGTCCCAGTAATTGTACCTTACACTGTGATTTATGGTTTACCCGCTGCAATATGAGAAGCCTTTAGCATGCTGAGGCAGAGTCCTCAAGTGCCACCAACAGGTCATTTTTACAAAAAGAAATGTGAGGAGAGGGAAGCATTCCTTAACTTCTGCCTAGCTCTTCCTCCTGCTTGTTGGGTGTTAATACTCACACCATTCTATCTTTCCATAGCTCTCCATGCATCCTGAGTAGGAAAAGGTCAGCCAAGGGCTTTGCAGGGCAAGGCTGAACAGTCTTGGAGTATCCTCAAACTTCAGCTGTTGAGGTAGGAGAAATATTACGCAATCACCCCAACCAATGATAAAGGGACCATTGCTTCTCACGTGGGGAAAGTGGTGGGTTTGTGGAACTGTGCAGAGCAATCCAGGAGGGAAAAGAGCAGACAAAAAGCTGAAACTTCTCCTTGGTGAGGAGGCAACCCTGCAATCGCTGGGCCTGCTTTGGGAAAACAGCATCCCACTGCCTCCCAAACACCATGCAAGGACTTGGACAAACCATGAGAACAGCAGCCATCTGCAGGCTTCAAATGACAACTTTCCAACCTAACTTTCCCTCTAAACGGCCAGGAACATTTCAGGAGGCTTTGGAGCATTTCATAACCATATACAATGAAGAAAAAGCCTGAGAAGTCTAGCTTTCTCTTCTGTAACTCAGCTAACAGCTAATATTTAGATTAAGGTGTGTACTTTAAGGTAAAGAAAAGTCATCAATTTCCCCCTTACAGGAGTTTCTTACGAGAAAGTCTCTGTTACTACATCAGTTCCCTCTGTTGACAGAGGATGACAGAGATGTAAGAGACCAGGTAGCAGTTGGACATTTTTCTGTGATGCAGAATCTCAGATCCTGTCTTCCTCATCCGCACATGGGGCATCAGGAACATTATCTCATAACTGCACAGTATTCCTTTTCTCATTCCTGTGCACTTTTGCTAGCATTACCTGCAAAACCTCCCTACTCACAGACTGCAGCCTGCATTGGAGTCACCATCTGTCTTTCCTGCCTGCATGAGGGTTTCATACAGCCTTTCATCTTGCTAGGAGCTAGAGCACGGCATCTCCCAGCTCTCTGTGCCAGGAAGCAGAGGTGCTGATGCTCTGGCCATGGAGGAGGTGGTACAACCTTGCCACAAATGGATGATTTAGATTGTTTTAAAAACCACTGCCAAAGTTATCAGCAAGGGTGGGGTTACTGAAATAAGACCACAGAATCACAGGATGGTTTGGATCTGAAGGCATCTCCAAAGATCATCTAGTCCAACCCCCTCTGCAGTCATCAGGGACATTCTCCACTGGAACACGTTGCCCAGAGCCCTGTCGAGCCTGAACTTGAATATCTCCAGGGATGTGACCCCAACCATCTTCCTGAGCAACCTGTTCCAGTGTTTCACTAACCTCATGGTAAAGAGCTTCCTCCTAACATCCAACCCATGTCTACTCTTCTCTAACTTCGAACCATTGTCCCTCACCCTTATCACCACAGGCCTTTGTAAACAGTTCCTTTCCAGCCTTCTTGTAGATCTCTTTCAGGTACTGGAAGGTTGTTCTAAGTCCTCTCTGGAATCTTGTCTTCTCCAAGCAGGACAACCCCAACTCCCCCAGCCTGTCCTTGTAGGAGAGGTTTTCCAGCCCCTTGATC
This sequence comes from Eubucco bourcierii, assembly GCA_013396675.1. Lineage (NCBI taxonomy): Eukaryota > Metazoa > Chordata > Aves > Piciformes > Ramphastidae > Eubucco > Eubucco bourcierii. Next base: position 68,364 of record VWZE01008266.1, read on the forward strand.
ATTTTGTGGCCCTCCTCTGGACCTGCTCCATCAGGTCCATGTTCTTCTTCTGTTGAGGGCACCAGAGCTGGACACAGTCCTCCAGGTGAGGTCTTACCAGAGCAGAGTGGGAGAACTCACCTCTCTTGATCTGCTGCCCATGCAATTGGCCTTCTGGGCTGCACGTGCACATTGCTGGTTCATGTTCAGCTTCTCACCCACCAGAACTCCCAAATTCTTTTCCACAGGGCTGCCTCCTATCACCTCATCCCCCAGTCTGTATTGATAGTGAGGATTGTTCTGTCCCAGGTGCAGAACCCTGTACTTGCTCTTGTTGAACCTCATGAGGTGCACCTGGGCCCACCTCTCCAGCTTGTCCAAGTACCTCTGGATGACACCCGTCCCTCTGGTGTATCAACAGCACCTGCAAACCTGCTGATGGTGCACTCAATCCTGCTATGTCATTGATAAAAACATTAAACAGCACAGGTGCTACTATGGACCCCTGAGAGGCACCACTTGTCAGTACTCTCCATCTGGACTTCAAGCCATTGAGCACTAACCTCTAGATATGACCATGTGGCCAGTTCCTTGTCCACTGAACAAGCCACTCATCAAATCCACATTTCTCCAACTTGCCAAGCAGGATGTTGTAGGGGACCATGTCAAAGGCCTTGCAGAAGTCCAGATAGATCAAATCCACAGGTTGTTGTAGAAGCATGCCCTAAGAAAGTTGAATGGCAAGGTTCCCTCTCTTACTGTACTGCACCATTTGAACAAGGATCAAAACTACAGAGCAGAGTCAAAGACACCAAGAGAAAAACAGAAACTGCCATGACAGAAACTTACCATAATACAAGGTTGTGTGTGCTATTAGTTGCTTACTCTGCAACTGGTGGAAGATCTTTCTGCTTTAATAAGCAACCTTGAGAGGAATCCCATCATAATGGGAGACAGCTGCTATAAAACCAGGCTGCTTAGCAGGGAGACCTCAAGGAAAGCCCACTGAGACTGTTTATTTATGGTACAAAGTGTCTGGTTTGTAGTCAAACTACATACAATGGAAAAGATATGCATAAGACTCCTTGTACTCACAACTTTTTTTGTTCTTTGGTAAATGGGTCTCAGAAAAGCTATCCCTTATTCATCACACAATTGGTGCTCTGAGCTCATATGCATCCATCCTTACTGTGTCATTCTGCAGCTTTGTGGGTTTTCAGAGAACAGAGAAGAACTGGAGAAGTTCTTGGTTCTGTTATAGCTTGGCCTTTAAGTCCTTTGGACCCTGTACCAAACTACAGCTGGTTTGGTTAAGGAGCTAAGTACCAGACCCCCATATCTGTGCATTTGCAGTACTCCACTTTTAGCTGGGATCTGCCAAGATCTGACTCAGTCCTGGGACCTGGGTACACGCGGACTACCCTGAGATGAGTTGAGGGGTTTGTGCACAAAAGCAGGAAAGCAGCAAATCAATTGAAAGGAAAGCCAAATCCTGTTCCCATGGAAATTAATGGTGAAACTATTGGCACCTCAGCAGTGACAGTTCAGATCTTTTGTGTTTTCTTGCCTCCTGAAAGGAATTTTTCTTCATTAAGATGCTGATTCTTTCTAATGCGAATATTTGATTTGCTTCGGGTCTTGGGTTGTCCTCATTATGTGCTTGCCAACAGGGAATCAAAAGGGGCAGCAATGAACCTGCTGTGAGGCCAAGAAACTTTATCAAGCAAGAGTTACTGTGGGGCAGGGGCAAGAGCGAGTGCAGAGGCAGATTCCTGAGGGGAGTGCTCTTGGTTTGATGCCATTGTTATGGAAACTGTTACGGATGAGTTCAGGATAAACCAGGAAGGCCAGTGAAATGCAAATGGCACGAAGCCCAAGAGAGACCATCTTTGCTCTCTACTTACCAAGCTTCCACAGAACAAATTGTCTGAGGTTTTTTTGAGGAAATTACCTTTCCTGAGGTCCTAAAAGCCAAACTTGCTCAGACAGGCACTGTAGTAGTTTAACACTAACCCTCTATCCTGGTTCTACATTATAAAACAGAGTATTGGATACAAAAGAAAATAATAAAATCAAAGAATGTCAGGGGCTGGAAGGAACCTTGAAAGACCATCTGGTCCAGTCCCCCTGCCAGAGCAGGATCACCTCCACCAGACACAATATAATAATAAGTCTCTATCATCCCACTTGTTTGCTGCTCTAGTATATAGTCTGCTGCTGCACAAACTGTTCTTCCCTTCCTTTTCTTTGCTCTGCTCTGGCTGCTGGCTAGTCCCTATGCATGGCTTCACTGACCTTGTGTAGCAGTTTCATATATTTTAAATTATACAAACAAGAGAGAGGAACTTTCTGGATATTCTTTTGCATGTAGAGTGAATGAGTAGGGCATTGGTTGTAAAAGGAAAATAATGCTCAAGTCTACATCGTTCAGTGGTTTGCTAATTGGTACAAAAAGCCAATATATCATAGAATCATAGAATCATAGAATGGTAAGGTTGCAAGGGACCTCAAGGATCATCTAGTTCCAACCCCCTGCCATAGGCAGGGACACCTCCCACTAGCACAGCTCACTCAAGGCCTCATCCAACCTGGCCTTGAACACATCCAGGGAGGGAGCAGCCACAACCTCCCTGGGCAACCCGTTTCAGTGTCTCACCACCCTCACTGCAAAGAACTTCCTCCTAACATCCAGTCTAAATCTCCCCTCTGCCAGTTTAAACCCACTGCCCCTTGTCCTGTTGTTGCAAGATCTTGTAAATAGTCCCTCCCCAGCCTAAACAGTCTCTCACTCTTTGCTCCCTTTGGCTTCTGCCTCCTCCACTGCTCCTCTGTGCATGGCTGAATACTAACCTTGGCTGAGCAGGGAACACATGAGCCTTGCTGGTTTTCTGTCTAGGGGGAGAGAAGAAGGTGGCGTTGGCTCCTTCTGGGCTTTCTTTGTCCAGGAGTTGAGGATTGGATTTCTGTATTATTTCTAAATTGTAAATAATTGTATATAAATACATGTAAATATATATTTTTGTATATATGCTTGTAAATTTAGCCTGCTGTAAAATACAGATTTATCTTACCTTTAAACCTTCTGAGTTAGTCTGATGATTTCTGTTTTATTTGGGGAGGTAATTTCGTAACCCTTCACATGTTGGCTGAGACTTCTTTTTAATGGCTAAGCAGACAGCAGCTTGATTTCTCTCTGGGGGGAGAGCTATTCCCTTGTTTCCTTGTCCAGAGGGGTGGGGGGACAATTTGAGGGGGTCTTTCTGTTATTTCTGAATTGTAAATAATTGTAAATACATGTAAATATATTCTGTACATATACACTGTACTTTATGCTTTCAGATCTCAGCTTGCTTGCAAAATATAGCTTCATTTTGCTTCCAAACCTTCTGAACTAGTCTGCTGATTTTATTTTGGGGGTAATTTCAACCCACCACAGGTGTAAAGGCCAGGAATCCAGCAGCAGCAAGGTGACAGACATGAATCCCAAAAGCCATTGGAGATGGAAAGAACTCTGACACAGAAGTGGTAAATGCAGAAGATGTGATGCAACAGCCAAACAAATGACAACCACGAGTTTCATCCCACGATGAGTTGATGGTAAGTGGGAGAAGGAGGGCAAAACATTGGCTCTCTTGTGTACCTCCAGCTTTCCACATGCATTTGAACCCACTGATCAGAAGACTGAGAGGAGATTTGATCAACATATAGGAGTATCTGAGAGGCGGGTTTCAAGTGGATGGGGCCAATCTCTTTTCAGTGGCCAGCAGCAATAAGACAAGGAGCAATGGCCACAAACTGGAATATAGAAGGTTTCACCTCAACCTGAGGAGAAATTTCTTTACAGTGAGGGTGACAGAGCACTGCAACAGACAGCCCAGAGAGGTTGTGGAGCCTCCTTCTCTGGAGACTTTAAAAACCTGCTTGGATGTGTTCCTGTCCAAACTATCCTAGGGGATCCTGCCTTGGCAGGTTGAGTTGGACTCAATGATCTCTGGAGGTCCCTTCCAACCTCTAAAGTTCTGTGACTTTGTGATTAGCAATGACAAAGCTTCCTGCATTTTGATGAACACAAACAGTATGATTTTAACAACACAGGAAGAAATGTTCTCTAGCAGTAAAGCAAGCTGACCAAATAGAGGTGGTTCATTGTGCGATGATTTGCCAAGCGGAACAGTGCCCTACCACTCTGCAAAATAAAGCTTGTTTTGGACAAAGGAAAGAGTTCATTTTCTGTTGCAAATGGCTTAATTAATCACTTCCCTCAGATCCAAATGGAAGATACAAATGCTCTGCTTGTATTAGCCTCCAGGCAAGGAGATGCTGTTCTCTAAAATTCATTTAGATGTTAAAATGGGGGGGGGGGAAAGCCAGCAGCAAAGAGATTAAAAAACTGTAAAGTCCAGAGACTTCAGAGGCTTTTTCCATTGGAAAAATATACAAATTAATATTTCTTTTTTAAAAAAGGGGGTAAGTACACTGACAGGCAGTTCTAGAGAAGATTTTGTTTCCATTTGTCCAGAAGGGAGAGGCAGGGTGAGGATACCACCAGCACTTCTTTACATACAGTCCTTGTGTGCGAATTACTTCAAATGGGAGCTCTTGCTCTTGCCTGCAGACAAGAGCAGAATGCATCACTGTTGCCAGACCACCTGGGACATGGGGAGGAGAGGAAATTTCCAGATGGGTTTTAAGACAATACATTTATATTTATATAGCTAGAATAAATGTGGGCTTATTGGTTGGGGTTTTTTTTTTGGTTGTTTTTTCTTTTCTGAGATAGCGTTTCCCTTTGTTTTATCTAGACCACCAAGAAAACAGGGGAGGCAGAGAATTTCTGTTGCATTAATAGTACTGATGTTTATGGTTTGGGCTTTTATGAACTTGTGGGAGCTGTTTATTGAGTCATAAAATCTACTAATGGGGATATTATCTCTAAATTGTATAAGTACTACAGTATTTGAGTTAGTTAAAGGTTTAAAACAGTTACACACTTACAGTTTGTCTCAATTACCAACATGATCCCATAATGGGAATTTAATTGCTAATTGCTAGCTTATTGTGCAGAATAAACTACAATAACAACACAATATATAGCCTGTATAAACATGTCCAGAGAATTCCACATTGCCTTCTTTCACTGCTACCCTCTTGTATGGTAGATGTTTTTATTATTGTTACCTTGATTTAATTCCTAAATGTCTCAAATTAGGAATTCCTCTTTGTCAGAAAAGCATTTCCACCACTGCTTCATTCGACAGATTTCAGCAAGCTGCCTGCACACATTTGAGTGCCTTTGTGCAGATGGGGTGGCCTTATGCATACACTTAAATACTTTGCTAAATTAGGTTCTCAGAGAGTTCTAACAAGAGAAATCATAGTTCAGTCTAAATCTTCCTTGACTAGCTGGAGTGGGATTTGGCCAAGATCCACTGGCTAGTGGATCAAGCTCATTGAGGACAGTCAGGTCCTCAGTGCTGTGCTAAACACAGCACTGAGTCTCCTCTCAGCAGACTAAGCTCCAAAATACTCCACGAGAGGGATCACGTGTACATTTGTTAAGGGTTAGAGTGGCTCCCTCCCACACTAACTTAATGTCAATCTGCCCTAGAGTGTGAAAAAATCACTACACCTCAGGATTCGGAAAATCAGAAAATGAAATTGTATTTTTACAGTTAAACTAAATATAACAATATCAGCACAATAAATTGTTATAGAATATAGTAACCTTAGATGAGGTAAGGCTAGAGTGTAGCAAAGCAGCAAGTCAAGACAGCAGTGAGGGGAGATAGCAGTGAGTATGGCAAAAGGCAGATAAGAGCTGGCCTGTCCCTGGCACGTTCACCTCTTCAGAGACTCCAGTACTTTTCCACTTTACAATCAGCATCTAAGTTTGTCTCTTCCTAATTTTTTTTTTTTTTAGGTCTGAGCTAGAAGTATAGCTCAAAGGGCCACAACATTCAGTACATAGCATGGATTTGAGCTCCCTTTTGGTCAGTCTGCCCAGTTCAGCTCAGACTACTCAGAGCTGGCTGAAGCTCAGTTCTTCCTACACTTGCTGTATTCACTGCAGGATGGCTGCAACACACAGCAAGGGTGGAGATCAGCCAAGCGGTCACTCTACTTAACTCAGAGCTCCTCTAGCAGTGCTGATGGATCCCAAAGATGGCATTTATGTCACCCAACAGCAATGCAAACATCTACATCTACATAGTTGTTTCAAATATCTTCATAGTCAGTGCAGAGGGAGGCCCCTATAGGTTAGTCACTCCCTAGAGGTGTCTTGTCACCCGTTCATTGACAAGTAAGGGATCCAGAGAGCAAGTGTATGCAGGTGGAGACATCTGCACTGTAGACATCTGAAGAAATGGAACATAAGTCTCACCCATAAACCTCATGCTAGTTTAGGAGAAGTTGTTTCCCACCTGCACCACACTGGGTCCACTAAAGGTCTTCCTCTTGTCTTTCAACAACTGTTCTTCTGACAGACCTGCATTTGAAAGTGGGAACTCAGTCAAGTACTGTTAAGTGATACAATGGATTTTTGCTGTCACAGAGCATCCCACCATGCTGCTTGCCAGGGATCTGCATCAGATTTCGGTGAAGTTTGTGAATCACTTCTTTTACTGCTCTTCATCTACAGTTCTTAATATGAAACTACCATGGTGAAAGAGCAGAGCAAAGAGGACAGATGTCCACAGTGAAAGGCAGACAAGGATAGCTACTTTATTTGTGTGTAATACATACCAGAAGAAACTTCCAGATCATTCAGAAATGACTAACTGTGAAGGAGAATAATTTATATAATCAATATAATCAATCTGTATCCTTATCTAAATTAACTTCCTTATCTTCATTTTAAACTTTGCATTGGAAACTGGTAGGGACAGGACTTCCTCCCACACCCCTCTCTGGCTTGTTTGACCATTGCCTAGAACATGAGAACTGCTTCTGACAGGCTGTAAGTCACCATCCTAAAAAAAAAAAAAACCAAAAACAAACAAAACAAACAAAAAAAACCAAACAAAACAAAACAAAACAAAACAAAAAACCACCACAAAATAAACCAACAAAAAGCTCAAATAAANAAAAAAAAAAACCACAAAACCACAAAAATACCCAGGGAATTAATTGGGAGCTAACAGTACCTCAGAAAAGCCTTCTTTCAAGATAGTTTTCTTTCAAATGTTATCTATGCTGCCCTTTAAAACCTTAAAATTTTAAAATAATTTTAAAAATATTTTGAAATAATTTTAAAATAATTTTAAAACTCTAACTGAGCCCAGATACTGGTATTTTTTTCCCTCTTGATATTGTAACCTTTTCAAAAACTTGCTGCTGTTTGGTCTCTCTCTTTGTACCAGGGTAACAAAGCTCAAAGAGGAAGAAATGTTGCAAGTAAATATGCAACAAGTAAGTAGCTGAGTGTGTGGGACATTAAAGAACCAATGTTTCCCTCATTGTCACAGAATAACCTGCGTGACTGTAAGATGTGAAAATACTACTAATGGTTAGTTCTATGACTCAAACCACAGGAATGCATTAGAAGGGCCCAGCAAGCAAGAGATCAGTGGATTACTGCTGGTGATATACAGTTGCTGTTCTCTGGATACTGTCTAGTAACTGGAAATAGTCAATATTTTACTTACTGCATAGTAATGACACCCCCACAGAATGTTTGCTTTTGGGAGGCAGAAACATTTCCTGGGCTAAAGGGACATAGAGAGCAGACATGGGAGGCAACTGAGCTCAAACTTTTTCTGTGAAGAGTTTTCCTGCCATGAAGAAGGATCAAATCACATCTGCAGAAGGAGGACTTCAGTATCTTTCACTGATGTAGGTGAGCATCTGCCTGATGATGGTACAGATGGCTTTGACTAGAAATATATAGAATCATAGAATCATAGAATGGTTAAGGTTGGAAGGGACCTCAAGGATCATCTAGTTCCAACCCCCTGCCATAGGCAGGGACACCTCCCACTAGTACAGCTCACTCAAGGCCTTAACCAACCTGGCCTTGAACACCTCCAGCAAGGGAGCAGCCACAACCTCCCTGGGCAACCTGTTCCAGTGTCTCACCACCCTCACTGGAAAGAACTTCCTCCTAACATCCAGTCTAAATCTCCCCTCTGCCAGTTTAAACCCATTGCCCCTTGTCCTGTCATTGCAGGACCTTGTAAATAATCCTTCCCCAGCCTTCCTGTAGGCCCCCTTCAGATACTGGAAGGCTCCTATCAGGTCCCCTCGAAGCCTTCTCTTCTCCAGGCTGAAGAGCCCCAACTCTCTCAGCCTGTCCTCATAGGAGAGCTGCTCCAGCCCTCTGATCATCTTTGTGGCCCTCCTCTGGACCCGCTCCAACACTTCCATGTCCTCTATATATATAGTAGTTGCCTGTATAATAGACAGGGTACAGAAAAACACTGCCTAGTGAGAAATTTCAATTTTGTCCAGAGATTGGCCATGGCTGCTTGTGGCTACCATGTCTAAGAGGCCCATCTGCTGGTGACCTGAGTAGCTACTCTGAACTGGACGGGAGTAGAAGCCAAGCTTCCATGAGCTAACCAGCACACCACCTGCACACAAGGACTGTTCCGCTTTGCTGTTTTCAGCCTGCCATTTGCTTGCAGCAGCAGAAACTATTCCAGAGAACCTGAAGTCTCTATTCTCAAATGCCAAGCTGAGGAAACAAAAATTAACACTGAACACACAGTAGATCCCAGTAGTGAGCTGGGGAGCTGGTACTGTAATGAGAATCTCTTTGCTCCCGACGTGGACAGCAGAGATACTTGTGGAAAGAAGATATCTTTGGCTCCCCTACAGAGATTGAGAGCTGAGATTAATGGCAACTGTGAGGGCTGCCTTCCCCTTTATGTGATGCATGCTTTAAAGCTGTGGCCTCCTGCCATCTTGAAACTTAATCTCATGGTATTGTCTTCATTTAGGCCCCTCATCAGCAATGTGAAAACAGAGAAGAAGCTAGTGGTAGGATTAAAGGAGAGGTTGAAATATTCTGGGCAGCATATGCTGTAAGTCACATTATACAAAAGGTATTATTGGACTGCTCATTGACTAGGGTTTTGCCTTCTGGAAGCACTACTGCTGTAACAAAGAAAACCTGGTGAAAAGTGTTTATGACACAACAGACCACAGCATGTGACATTTTGAGAGCACAGGGACAAGCACTGAAAATATTTTCAGGCTCTGCCTTGCTCCTATGAGATCATTTTGTGCTCATCAGTGTTACGCAAGCCTCATGGGAAAAGAGGAGAAACAGAAGTGAGAACAATAATTTGGAAGGGTATTAATAAACATCCTAAAATTGCTGTCATCAGATGATACATTTCAACCTTAAAACTGAGTAGTTTAGTCTTTGAAAGCTGTTTGAGACCCTCGTTTCAGAAGTGAGAAAACACCTTTTATTGTTCAAGTCAAATTTCTTTCTGGCATGTGGTACCTATCTGTTCTTAGACTACCTATGTCCTTAACTGAAATAATTACCTTTCTCTCTTGGTCTTAATGTATTTACAGAAAGCAGCCATATTCCCTATGAGCATTCATTTCACTAAACAAGCCAAACTCCTTTAGTCTCCTTTCTTAAGTCCATCCTCTTGGTGACCTTTCTAGTTCTTCTCCACACTGGTTCCAGATGGCAGTCACCCATCCTGCCCATGACCAAACCAGACCAGATCATGACTGACCAGATCTATACACAGGGTTCCATGTGAAATTAAATTCTATGTCTGGTATACTCTTTTTTTTCTGAAAAAAGGCTCCTCTTTGTCCTGTACACACAAAGGCAAACAAACTAAAGTGGATTTATCAACTCTGAAGGCTACTTGGGAAGTTCTAAATGTTCAGTATCACTCTCTGGGATGTTAGGAACAAGTTGTTTACTATGAGGGTAGTGGAACACTGGAACAGGTTGCCCGGGGAGGTGGTTGGGGCCCCATCCCCAGAGATATTCAAGGTGAGTTTTGACAGGGCTCTGGACCACCTGATCTAGTTGAGGATGTCCCTGCTAACTGCAGAGGAGGTTGGACTAGATGACTTTTGGAGGTCCCTTCCAACCTAGACCATTCTATGGTTCTATGATTCCAGAAAATCCCTGGCTGTACAAGATTTTCACAACTGATATGCAGGCAACATGAGAAATTTACAAGGGCAATCACATTTGAGTGTCACCCTCAGTCATGGGGCCATGTTTTAAAAATCACCATTTTTCATCAAACTGGCTTCAAATGCAAGTTGTTATTGTTTTGGCTCCTGAAATCATATCTGTTGCAAATGATTTTTCTTGGATTGAAAAGGAGTTCAGGGTCTTGCCTATCAACTGAAGCACATTAGTTTTTCAGTTTTCTTTTGAGCCCCTAGATACAGACTTACCCATTTTATTATAAGTATCTTCCTAAGTAGCAGCAACACATATAATTCAATAAATCAAGCCCTTCTGAAAGAGTAAAAAACTGTCAAAAGCTTAATATTTTGCCATATGGGGGGGAAAATAATTTCTTCTTTGGAGCCGGGGGTGGTCTAGAGAGAATACAATCAAAAAATTAATTTACACTATCATGCAATGTGTGAGCAAGCTGATTCTCATTGGGATCATAATTGAAAGGGATTCTGAAAGATACAGATGTACTGAATTAAGTTGTTCTTTGAACTATTTTCTTTCCCTCAGATTTAGATACACTGAATTCTCATCTTCCTCAATCAAACACTTCCTCCCTGGATTGTGATTTCAGATTACAGAAAGCAAAGGGTTGCTTTCTCAGTCCATTTACTATATGAGTTTTCCAGCCACTAATGGAGATGTTGTGGCTCACATCTCCTTTCTTTTCCATGTGGAATGCTGGTGGGTGAGCCAGCTCCCTCCTTCACCTCAGTTCTTCCATTCTTTCAACTGAAGGAATTAGTTTTCTCACAAAATCACACAATTAATTCAAATCTGACCATGGTTGTGAACTGTCATAAGTTTAAAAACATACCAAAATACTAAAAGGAACTGGTTAGCCATTGCAATTTTGAGCAAAGCGAGAGGTATCAGTTGATTTTCAGAGGGCAAGTACAGTGCTACTGCAACAAAGTTGCACACTAACATTGCACCTTCTGTTCACACGGGTCTCACCCAAATGACCTTGGGTGGACATTAATCTGAGACACATTTCAAACAAAAAAGCAAGGACTGACAGCTTCCATGCTGTGCTTGTAAAACATTTACTGCTACACTGGAAGGCTCAAATTATCTCTGATACCAGAGCAACTCTGTACTATGCTAAAACCTTGCTAGGATTTTCCTCCATAAACTAACAAACTTTGACACAAACAGTACTGGAGCATCCATACAGGGATATAGCAAAAACATAAGTTAAAAAACAAGAGAGGAAATTCAAATGGATTAACTTCTTGTGTTAATATGGTCCAACCTAATATTTCAAGAGGTCATCCCAAAACCTTTGTTTGCAGAATAAAGCAGGGTCGATCTGACTTTCGTGTTTGACCCAAAGAGTTCTCAGTACTTGTAAATCCTCCATGTAACCAGACACAAGGATTAGGTGATATAGTTTTAATTATGCTTGTGTAAGTATGAAAGAATACTGCTGACTTAGAGTTACAAAACCACACAATGTATACAGTTATGTTGGAACAAAAAATTAAATGCAATAAAATCTACATCCAATTTTGGTTCTGGTTTGGTTTTTTTTTGTTTTTTTTTTTTTGTTTTCCAAGGAATGTTTTCAGTATCTAAGTAAGCTTTGGAGCTGAAGCATTAACCCAAAAGCAGTTTCTTGCACAGACCACATTATTCCTCCTTGCCAAACAGATCATCTAGAAGAGGTAAGTACTTGATCCTGTTCACAGGAAGAGAGGGTGGTTGTCCGCTCCAGTCACCTTCATTCTGAAATTAATAACCCAGAGAGTATCTTAGAATACTGAAACCAAAAATTATCAAAAGCTGGCCAACATAACATTGAATGAACTGCTTCATTTCTACATAAAAATTAGTGGAAAAGTGGACACTCATAGAGCACATCCTTTATATGTACATTTTTACCAATCTTGCAGAATATTTTATTTAAAGTATTTCATACCATTAGCCCTCTTGCAGATATTTTCAACTTAAATAATGTTCAATTTCCTTCACTGCAACATTTATACTTGAAAGTCTTGCATGCCATCTATGCATCCACACTAAAAATCGTAACAGAATAATGAGATTGAACAAAAGTCAGCTAAATGAGCACAATTCTCTTGCTGAAATGCATCAAATACAGGTATTGTAGCCCCAAAATATTGGTGTTAACTTGTGGTGAGTCATGAGCAGAATGACAACTGGATTCTAAAGTGGAGCAAGACTTAAATCCCTTCCTTTCTCTGATTTTCCATTTTATATTGATCTCTTCAGTAAAATATTCTTGTATTGTACCAAAGATAGCCTAGATATTGCAGATAACTAACAAAATCATAAAGTCAATAACACTCAGTAAATTGCACTGGCCTCAATTTGGGTACAGTTCATTAAAAACAGTGCTGTATTTCATTGTGGCAGACATAGCAAGGCTTTGTGGTTGTTGAGGAGCTGATTATCTCAGCATGATGAGGACTGTTGGTAATTTCTATCTATGCTCTTTCTTCCTTTTCAGTTTCAGCTCTAACTTTTCTGCCATAAGTCCATGCATTGTTCTCAACTGGGGCATTAAAACATCAGCCACTCCTGGAAAGACCATCCACAGGCTGCCTTCCAAGCAAAGAGATAATATTTTCTTCATACCCATGCTGATCTGTTTCTTTTTTTTCTTTTCATCTGTTTCTCCACAAATGTGCTCTTCAAACTACTGCCTGCTTCACAAGAAACTCTTCCTTCACACCTTCAACACGAAGGCTGCCGCTTGGTTTCACTGCCACTTGCACCCCACCTTCACCATAAGAGCCAACTCCTTCCCTCACCTGCTAGAAATCAGGTCATAATGGCTACACAATGAGGGGGGGAATCGTCAAACACACACAACAGCAAGTGTAACACTGTTTCTACTTTGCACCCTTGCTTTCTGGTAGAGAGCTCAGCACCAGCTTCAAAGAAAAAACCTCCAGGCACAGGCTCTGACCTTCTTTTTTGTTTCTGTGGCACCGAGGCTCACGAAGCCCCTTATCCTGACATAATCTCTTGAGAGCAGTCACTGTTTAAATACTGAGTTAGAACTTAAGCACAGAATTACTCTGTAAAAACAAAGAATACTTACTGAACAAAAGCTAATGCACACTTTGGACTACAGGACTGAGTAAAATATGTGGAAGGCCTTTGAGTTTATCCACGTGAGATGGAAAAGCCCTTCTCCATGACAAAGTGAAAAATAAACCACCATGGAAAGCAGAGCAATCTAGCAAGCACTGGGTCCTCATCAGACATCAACAGCAGTTTGAGATGCTACAGAAGAAAAAGCTGGTAAGCCAAGTAGGAGAGCAGAGTCCGGCTAAGAGCACACTACTTGAGGAATGCTGCTTTAAACTGTCACTGTAGAACTTGAATTTAAAGGAATACTGTGTCTGAATAAAATCAAGTACATTCTGTACAGCAAAGCAACACACTGAGTAGACCAAAGCATAACTATCTATTGGCAGAAGGGTTTCAGATTCATCTGTTACAAAGATTTTTTAAAAATCAGTATAATTGCCTTATGCACCCCCTATTTTAAAATGCACTCAGTAGAGGATGGCATGATCAGATTAACCCCTGCAGTTTGCTGATACCACATTTTTATTTACCCTAAGTACCAAGCTGGTGGAGATATACAAAGCTGATCCATCTTGCTGTACACCTACCAGTGATGCAGTGTATTATGGAATCACAGAATCACTAAGGCTGTAAGAGACATTTAAGATTGAGTCCAACCAAAACCCAACTATCATGACCACTAAGCCATGTCCTAAAGCACCTCATCTACAGCTTCTTGAACACCTCCAGGGATGACAACACCACCACCTTCCTGGGTAGCCTGTTCCAATGCCACGCCACTCTCTCAGTAAAGAAGTTTTTCCTAATGTCCAATCCGAACCTCCCCTGGCACAACTTCAACCCATCTTCTCTCATCCTAATCCCAAGTTACTTGGGAGAAGAGACCACCAGCAGCCTCATCTGGGAGGAGAGACCAACACCATCCTCACTACAATCTCCTTTCAAGCAGCTGCAGAGAGCAGTAAGATCTCCCCTTAGCCTTCTCTTCTCCAGACTAAACAATCCCAGCTTCTTCAACTGTTCCCCATATGATATGCCCTTCAAACCCCTAATCAGCCTCATTGCTCTTCTCTGGACATACTCCAGAATTTTGTGTGCTGTATTACCCAGAACTGAACCCAGTACTTGAGCAGTGGCCTCACTGGGGGCCGGTACAGGGGCATGATTACTTTCCTACTCCTGCTGGCCACCCTGTTCTTGATGCAGGCCAGGACACCATTGGCCTTCTTGGCCACTCCGCTGGCTGATGTTCAGCCAGCCACCCACCAGCATTCCCACATCCTTTTCCACTGGACTGCATTCCAGCCATTCTTCCCCAAGCCTGTAGCATTGCTTGAGGTTGTTGTGATCAAAGTGCAGGACCCAGCACCTGCTCTTCACAGTATCACAGTATCACAGTATCGCAAGGGTTGGAAGGGTTGGAAGGTTCTGTCACTGGTTGCCTGAGAGAAGAAGGTAACCTCCTCCTGGCCACAACCACCCTTCAGGTAGTTGTAGACAGCAATAAGGTCCCCCCTGAGCCTCCTCTTCTCCAGGCTAAACAGTCCCAGCTCCCTCAGCCTCTCCTCATAGGGCTTGTGCTCCAGGCCTCTCACCAGCCTCGTTGCCCTTCTCTGGACACGTTCAAGCACCTCAATGTCCTTCCTAAATTGAGGGGCCCAGAACTGGACACAGTACTCAAGGTGTGGCCTGACCAGTGCAGAGTACAAGGGGAGAATGACCTCCCTGCTCCTGCTGGTCACACTATTCCTGATGCAGGCCAGGATGCCATTGGCCTTCTTGGCCACCTGGGCACACTGCTGGCTCATGTTCAGGCGGGTGTCAATCAGCACCCCCAGATCTCTCTCTGTTTGGCTGCTCTCCTTGTTAAACTTCATCCCATTGGCTTCAGCCTGTCAATTCAACTGGTCGAGATCTCTCTGCAGAGCCTTCCTACTCCTGAGCAGATCAACACTGCCATTCAATTCAGTGTTGCTTAGTTTCTATGGACTTATAAACAACACATAGCTATTTTTTTTGCAGTGTCAGTAGAGTTTAAAGTATTTGCTTACTATCAGCATGCAAACAGACCACTTGAAGTGTGACAATGATATTTGTGGGTGAAGCACTATTCACACCCATTGTTCATGGACAAATAATTCCCTATTCCCTTCTCTTTTTTTTTTACTTCCAGAAAAATGTCACAAAGATGTGACACCTACTTGGCAAAGAGTGTTACAGGGTTCTTTGTGCCTGCTTGACTCCTCTGCTTCATTCTGAATCTCCCAGAAAAAATATAATTACTTGAAGAAAACAAGCAGAAATACACCAATAAGAAAACTCCAGTGGACTCCACTGGATAAAGAACTCATGTTAAAAGTTGGACAGGTGATACCAATGTACTGTACTGTGCCTTTGCTCAGAGACACTGCTACTACCTTAGGAGGAACCTTTATGGTCTGGAAAGCAGGGATTTGATTCTCTCTCCAGTTCAGCCCATTCACAAACTTCTTATATTCCACTTGCTTGCGGTCATCTTCAAACCTAAGAAGAATATCCATAAAATTATTTAAGGTGAGAGGAAATTATAAACAAAGTTGTATTGTGTTATCTACAGCATACTAATGCACAAACTTTTGGATAATAATTTTCTTATTCCTTTATTACCAAACACTGGAAGGAGTACAGAAGAACACTGACTCAACAGTCAGGATTTCTGTATCATACATTCTATTCCACATTTTTATATCTTATTGTCTTTCATAGTAGAATTCAACCTCTTTAATTTTTACTTCATTTCAACTAAAATTTCCTTTTACTTTTGAAGCATTGCCCAACCTTTTCCAACATGAGGATCTCACAATTGGTCACAAACACAGAGTTGGGGTGATCCATTTATGACTTCTTTGTGTAGAAAAGAGACAGGTAGAATGGTATCAGTAAGCTGAACTAAGCTGTTCAAACGGCTTTTATAATATCCTGAAAATAAGCAATCCTTCAAAAATGCTGTTTGCACACACCTGGGGATCAGTTTACAATTTACAAACACACAACTCTAACTTGCCAAATAATAGCCAGACTTGAAAGCCCCAAACCTCACAGTTTGCTAGTTGGTTTTGCTAGTTTTGCTGTCTGCATTTCTATGGCATACACATATACTCGTGTCACTTATGACAGTCCCCTAAATGCATGAAGATATATATGCAGCCAGCTAAGGTCTACAGGTACATGTGGAACACGTTATCTCCCTCCTTCAAACTTCTACAGCTGCACTAATAAACCCCATGGAAGCAGATTTGCAAGCCACTCCTCTGTTCTGCTACTGATTTGGATGAAACAGCTTCAGAAAAAAAGCTCTCATATTAGCCAAACCCTTGACTGACTCAAGCACTTTGAGAACCACTGTTACTTTGACAGGACTACTCAAATGCTAGAAAGATATCTGAAGTCACCATGCAAATCATTGCTGAAATGAACAGTTAAAGTGCTCTGCTATAAATACTGTACTAGCAGGCTCTGTGAATGATATCTGCCTCACCTAACATCACCTACAGATAAAAGGGACCTGGTGTATAAGCACACCCTGGAAGTGTCTATGCTTTGCTGGAGTCCACAGACAGAGGTATACTATTAGCATGACTCAATACCTATTCTTTGGTGGGAACCATCAAGTTAAACAATTCTGCCTGGTAATACAGCAAGACAAATAGAATCAAAGAATGGTAAGGTTGGAAGGGACATCAAGGATCTAGTTCCAATCCCCTGCCATAGGGGGTCAGTACAGGTCACTCAAGGCCTCGTCCAACCTGGCCTTGAACACCTCCAGAGAGGGAGCAGCTACAACCTCCCTGGGCAACCTGTGCCAGGGTCTCACCACCCTCACTGCAAACAACTTCCTCCTAACATCCAGTTTCAATCTCTGTTCTGCCAGTTTAAACCCACTGCCCCTTGTCCTCTCATTGCAAGCCTTTGTAAATAGTCACTCCCCAGGCTTCTTGTAGCCCCCTTCAGATACTGGAAGGCTACTCTAAGGTCTCCTGGAAGCCTTCTCTTCTCCNGGAACCCGTCTCTCCTCCAGGCTGAAGAGCCCCAACTCTCTCAGCCTGTCCTCATAGCAGAGCTGCTGCAGCCCTCTCAGCATCTTCATGGCCTACTCTGGAACCACTCCAAGACTTTCATGTCCTTCCTGTGCTTCCAGTACTGCACACAATACTCCAGTCTGGGGGTCTAAGGAGAGTAGAGCAAAGGGGCAGAATCCCCTCCCCTGCCCTGCTGGCCACACTGCTCTTGCTCCAGTCCAGCACTCGGTTGCTGTCTGGGCTGCACTCACACTGCAGGCTTACAGAATCATAGAATCATTCAGAGACCAGAATACTGCTACAGAGGAGCCGGACCACCTCCACAAAACAAGTCTTTAAAAAAAAAAAAAAAGATTTTATCATGTTCTTGAAGAACTATCACTGCACAAAACATGGGTCTCAAACCCCTTCAATCACCGCAGAGCGTTCCAGTTAAAATGAAGCGAGATACTTTGAGGGAGAATTTACAGCAAAAAAAACCTGGGAAAACAATATTGGATTAAAAGGAGAAATAAATCTAGTGACAAAAATAAACTGCAATAAACTACAACTCATTCTCTCCTCCTCCTTCCTCCACACCTTTCATTTAATAGTCAGCAGGAGAGATAATAATAAAATATACTGAGAGCCATAAAGAGAGATGTTAGTGATAAACTGGAATGTTAAGTACAGTGAGTTATGCTGCAGATGAAAGCAAAGTCAGAAAAGAATGCTACTGTTAATGGTATTAAAGAGGAGCCTGAAACTGCCATAAGAAAACCTCCTCTGATAGCTTGCTTCTTTGTAATAGCTTACATGCAAGTTAACTTTTTCATAAAGCCTTACTTTGGGGGAATATACATCAAATATACAAGGAAATTATCCTTCCCACTTCTAGGGAGTTCTTATTTGCTTCGGGATTTTTGCAGATAGCAACTGGGAAAAGAAAAATTTTGCCTTACAAGTAACAAGACAAT
This sequence comes from Eubucco bourcierii, assembly GCA_013396675.1. Lineage (NCBI taxonomy): Eukaryota > Metazoa > Chordata > Aves > Piciformes > Ramphastidae > Eubucco > Eubucco bourcierii. Next base: position 86,585 of record VWZE01008266.1, read on the forward strand.
AAAGAAGACTACAGCTCTTGGGGAAAAAAAAAAACCCTGTGGCACACAGATTTTGAATATCAGAGCTGACATGACAATTCTTTTTTTTTTTTTCTTTTACTGTATATGTATTTATCTTTTGGTCATTATGAAAAGTCAAAAGATTAAGTCTCCTGCCAAGATGCAGTGCTGTGTAAGCAGGATTTGCAAATAATGGACAATGAATGTGTGTAACTCCTTAAACTTTATGCTCAGACAACGAAGTTAAGGAAAGTATTGCTTCTGCTTTTGACAAACATTAACAAGGATAAAAGCCCTTTGATGTGACAGCACTAGCAAACTGAGATGACAGCATGGGAATGAAGTTAACTATAACCAAAGATTCTAACAGGGGTAGAGGAAACAGGATTCCTAAATCCCATATTTAAACAACTACAGGAAGCAGTTTAAAATATTACTCTAGAATAATTCAGAGAGAGAGAAGAAAAGCTGCTCTTTAAATTTGTTTTCCTGCTGTGACTTATTGTATCAATCTACTAAAAGCACACACTTGCAATTTGGCACAGAGTATCCAGATGGACTGAGGAGATGTTATCAAATTGTGCATTATTAGGAGAGAGATGTCATACATTTCAGGGGATGGAGTTAATATCACTGAAACTGACAGTGCTCTTCAGGAAAGGAAATTAAATTTGTCTTATCAAGAAGATGCAACAAAGATCTCTTGAAACTGTATTTCTCTTCAGTTTTGCCCTATGACTTCACCAATGCACGCGATTTTAGACCATGAAAGTCACATTCCCCATTCCTGCCACAGTTTGCAGAGCTTGGTGGGGGTTTTTTTTGTCATTACAGAAAAAATGGCACATTTCTGCTTCTGAAAATATACCCATAATGAACAACCTGGTTAAATCATGTTATGACAGTTCCTGAGGATGCTTTAGTGAGTAAATCCTACTTACATTTTTTCTTTTCCATCAATAAATCTTTAACCCAAATATTTATGTTGTTGTTGATGTACATGCAGAGGGCTTTTTAATTGCTTGGTTTTGAATAATATTTATGAAGATGTCAATCTGATAATAATAACAGAGGATAAGCATCATGCTGCTCTAATCTTAGAGAAAATGATCAGATTCTTTAGTCTGTTTGAAAGGCTCTGGGGAATACACCTAAATTGCCATAAACTGAAAAAAGATTTAAAACAAAAAGTCCATGCAGTTGATCAGTATGAATTAAGTAATGGTTACTGTCCTGTGCATATATTTGTTTACATCTTGAACAACTATAAATTGAATAATAATTCCCAAGTATACTGAATAACAGAAAAAAATTTCTTTTAAGAGAACTAAATACTAGAGAGTCTCTTCATGGAAAAAGGTATAGGGAGTCTCAGGCATTGAAGATAATCAGCAGAAAACTGAGTGCAGGGGTAAGATCTTCTGATCATTCCCACTCCTGCTCCAGCTACCAGGATACTTGATGTAAAAGGAGAAGAGGGTTTGCTTCCTGAAAGGAATAGGTCACCCCTAAAAAAGACATGGCAGGTAGACAGCTATGTAAACCCAGGGAAAAGTCTGGTCTGGCCTACTAGTGACTTGAAAATTGGCATGACCATGCAGGATGTCTATTGTTATCAGCCACTGCTATCTGAGACACTAGGGGTTAACTGTTTTAAAACTAGTGTGCCTCCAAAGTTCAACATTCTCAGCCCGGTACTGTGGAGAGGTGAAGAACTACACAGCTCTTTTTAACAGAAATTAAAAGCCATATTTTTAAAAATAGGGACATGCACTTCCCTCTAATATGGAAAAATCAACATGTAATACTTGTAAGCTTGTCATTCATTCTTCCTTCCTTCCATTTTAACTTTCTTATCTGCCAGCTGTTTATATGCCCTCTGAGAAGGGACTGTGTCTAAGTTCTTGTTAGTATACATTTAGCATTGCAGGACACTAAAATAACAGAAAAAAACCCCAAACTAAATTCATTACTTAAGCATTTTAGCAACATTCATTCATTAAACAAAGCACAAATTTTTATTATGCCTGGACACATTAAAAGAATTATTTATAATTTCTTGTAGAAAGAATTGCATACTATCTGCATGGCTGAGTACATCGTGATTCAAAGTCTGTATTGCCCTATGATTAAAATAACTAAGTGAAAAAATGCAAATGGATAAAGGAAATATTTCTTTGGTAACACAGCTCAGGCAAATCAGAAAGATGCACACATTGCTGGGTACTTAAATCCTACTATTTCATCAAACCCCTGATTAAAAATATCAACTTACTCTAGACAGACAATATGAAAGAGTCTTACAAAACCTCAGTCTTTGGGTACAGTAAACAAAGGCATTATAAGGCATTGGAATGGGCTGCCCAAGGAGGTGGCTGAGTCACCAACCCTGGAAGTGTTTAAAAGTTGTTTTGCATGTGGTGCTTGGAGATATGATTTCGGGTGCACCTTGTAGAGTAGGGTTATCAGTTGGACTTGGTGATCCTGAAGGTCTTTTCCAACCTGTATGTTTCTGTGATTCTGTGAAAGTTTTGGGTCATCTGGAGGTGAGCACAAAATGAGTAACTTCTAGTCTCATCCCATGCTTTCAATAAGTGACAGATCATAGCAGCATAATTTACAAATGTAAATAATAAACACTTTAATAACAAACTATTAGCTATCAAAAATGAAAAATAGATTCATTAAATCCTACAGAAAGTCTTTGCCACCTGATCTCAGACAGCAAAGCTGAATAAACAGCTAAGTACATTTTTCAACTATTATCTGATCCCATTGTCTAGCATCATTTTATGGCTGAATAGGGTCCAGTTAGTGCATTAGCTATACATACTGATTTTCTTAGGAATCAGTCCAACAACTTTTATTGTACTACTTCCTTTCTATGCAAATACAGATACACACAGTAGGAACACCACCACCTTTTGCTTTGCAAACATCCGTGGACACAAAATCACATCCTCCCCCCCCCCCCCCCCAAAAAATAAGAAAAGAATATTGTTAACAAACTCTGCCCACACTGAACTGCATACTCCCCAGGAGTGAGTCTGCTCTTCATTAACAATAAACCTGTCTGCTTCATGGTTCTTCAGTCTCAAAGAAAACTACAGGAAGCAAGAGGAAAGAAAAAGTCTCATTCAGCCAGCTCTACTAATTGATTTCAAAATTACTGGAAATTAACTCCCATTAAAAAAGACTTAAAAAAATCTTTTTCCTGACTCAGCACCCTCATGAAACAATGACTTAACAAGCACTGCCAACTGCACACATTCTTAATAAATTGGTAAACTTCCTTCTTAACTGCAGCACAGCAACTCACCACATAAGCTGGCATCTTTTGAAGCAGCTGACTGTAATTTGGAACTGGCATTACACACAGCACTCTATCATACGTTGCACTTCTCACACTGATTTCTGAAGCTCAGCTTCATACTATTCACCATTTTTTGTACAGAAATCTGCAATACAGACTGGCCACAGCTCCTTTACAGACAAATGAAAGTGGGGGGTAATTTAGAAATCCAGCTCTTATACAGACCAAGGAAGTAACTTTCTACTCCAAACGCCTACAGAAAGACCTACAGCATCTGAACCCCAATACAGCTGTTGTGAGGGCCTGACTAAAGCTGGGTGAAATCCAGCATTTTGTGTCTTTTTATTATAGTGTACTGGGATTTTCCTTTTCTAACTGCCTATGTGGAGAGTCTTTAGGGGAAAGAAGTTCAACCAACAAACCACAAACAATAAACACATTTGTGGAGCTTATGGTGTGTGTCAAACCTGTCTGTTTTTCATCAGCATTGAGTTAGTACATCAAGGAAAACCCCCAGTTCCTTGTCTGCCCATCTATTCAATTTCAGCCTTTATGAAGTGGAGACTATGAGAATCCCTTGTCTAGTACAGGATATCAATTGTCCTCCAATACTTTTTTGTGTTGGGCAGCTTAGTGGGAGTTCTAAAAAATGAGGTTTAGATTAAAGTAAAAATTCAGACATGCTTCTGACAACTAATGCTTGTAACCTAACTGTCAGAAATGATGAATGGCAAATAAATCACCAAAGTCTTCTATCTGGCTACTGGAAGGAACTATTCTTAAAGTTTTTGGGCTGGAAACAGAGGTTTTGTGAAAAATAGCCCCTTAGGCTTCTTAATGCAGCCTTGCTGATACTTATTTAAGCAAGAAGTCTTGCTTGCAATATGATTCCACATTTCTGCCAAAAAGAGAGTCTTTTCATTCTTTGATAAATCCAGATGCTTAGTTTCCTCCAGAAAACATCTACCTGAATGAATCCAGACATGACAGAAGACAAGACATGCTCTTCCTTTAATACAGTATCAAGGCATAGACAAGCATTTCACATTTCCCATGAGGAAAAGAAGGGAAAGGAGATACCAATGAGCACACTATAAACCTGTTACCAAAAATCTGGCCATGAAAATCAAACTCTACAAGACATGAGTGTTTGAAACACAACAGGTTACTCTAAACTTTAGCCTTTAATACAATTACACTGAATAAGAGTTCCTTTAACTTCTGTTCCCATTAATACAGCTAGCCAAGCAATTTGTTTTTAAACCATCAAACGTGCTATGGAAAAGTACTAAAACCATGCCAACAATCCTTTTCCTTTTTAAAAATAGCAATAAAATTTGTTTTAGTTGAGATTAATTGGAGCAGGGAATCACTTTTCTTTATTACTGATAATGTCTACTTTATTCAAGGACATTTCATTGTAATTCATCTTGGTATGTTTCTTAAAACTGACATAATGTGCTTTCATAAGATCATTGTTTTCACCTTATACATATGCAGGGACAAGTAACACCAAAAAAAAAAAAAAAAAAAAAAAAAAAAAAAGAAGAAAACAAGAGGAGAATGACACTGATAATGCAGCTGATTCCCAGAAAACTAATTCCATATAACCTTGCAAAACCCAGACGATCCACAAAATAACGAGAAGTTACCAGTATGTATGCAGCTGATTACAAATATTCTGTCAAGTACATATGTATAGGGGCAAAACAAGCATCATAGAATCATAGAATGGTAAGGTTGGAAGGGACCTCAAGGATCATCTAGTTCCAACTCCCTGCCATAGGCAGGGACACCTCCCACTAGTACAGCTCACTCAAGGCCTCATCCAACCTGGTCTTGAACACTTCCAGGGAGGGAGCAGCGACAACCACCCTGGGCAACCTGTTCCACTGTCTCACCACCCTCACTGTAAATAACTTCCTCCTAACACCTAGTCCTTTTGCCAGTTTAAACCCATTGACTCTCATCCTGTCATTACAAGGCCTTGTAAATAGTCCCTCTCCAGCCTTCCTGTAGGCCCCCTTCAGATACTGGAAGGCTACTCTAAGGTCTCCTGGAAGTCTTCTCTTCTCCAGGCTGCGGAGCCCCAACTCTTGTAGCCTGTCTTCATAGGAGAGCTACCTCAGCCCTCTGATCATTTTCGTGGCCCTCCTCTGGACCCGCTCCCAAAAGTTCCATCTCCTTCCTGTGCTAGGGGCTCCAGAACTGTACACTGTAAATGACAAATCCTTAAGTACTGTCTCTGCAGTAGATATTTAGCACTGATTTGCACCCACGCATGCAGGCTATACTGTCTGCCCTTGACTTACATGGTCAGTAAAGCTTGTAGGTCATCATCAGCCAGTGGCAACTTAAAGGACTTGCAAACAGTCCTGCACACCTCACGAGGCAGCACTCCATGTCTGTAAAAACAGAGAATGAGAAGGGTACATTAGGTGATTTTCAGTTTTGAGTATTGCTGTAAATAAGAAAACACCTGAAGAATATCAGTGGAAAAGAAAACAAGTCTTTATGAAATTCTGCTGTTACACAGCCAAGAAATTGCAGTGCATATGGTGGCCAGTCCCCCCATGCTGAGGCTCTTAGTACTTCTCTGTGATTCTTTATCTGGGATATCAGAGTCCAAAATGGCAAATAGGTCATAGAGAAAAATCATCTCCAAATCCTTTTTTCACCCCCTTAAACTACTGTTTTCCTTCTTTTGTTTATATACCCTCCCTTTGATTTAAAATACTGTGCTTTGCATGTGAACAGGAATCTGATTATGTCACAGAATGTTCAGCACAGCAGCTATAATAAAATGTCTATGTGCAAAATGAAGAAGAGATAGAATGGATATCCCTTTCTTGTCTACTGTCAAGTGTTGAGAGAGGCCTAACATTAGAAATAATATTTTTTTGGCTATAATATACTATTTGCTTAACAACAAATAGATAGTACATAGGTTTACAAGCAGAGCTTCCCAAATAACAGCTTAGAATACAGAGGAGACTTGCTTTTCACGATCGTTGTACAGAAGCACTGCAGACAGCTGTCCAAAGTCCTCAAAGTTATTTTTCTTCAGTTGTTCTTGAGCCACTGCAAGGAGGAAGTGGAGGTCCACTTCATATTTGTCTTTCACACTGTAATAGCGCCCGAGTGTCATCATTTCATGTTCTGAAAATGCTCCATCGGTGATGCTGACTATCAAGTTTCTGTTCACAACAACAACAGCTTACGTTAGTTTTGAGCAAAGGACTTAAAACCAGTTAATGATCACTAGATTTCAGATGGGGAAAAAAACAAATACTGAAGTGCACTGCTTTTGAAATGTTGTATTTAGCTCTTTAAAGAATGTATCTACTTGAATTTGGAATCTGTTCAAGGACGTCTAATGAAATTACCTGAACCTTGAAACTTTTGCAGGAGTCTATCCTCAGTGTCTTGCTATACATACTAATAATGACAGAAACCTTTTGCCAGGGATGCCATACTGACACGGGATTTTAGCAGAGATTAATTATATGTCATTACAATTATCCAACAAGATAGGGAATGAACAAGTTATTACCTTGTTTTGTCCCTAATTACATTTTGCATTCTGGAGCACATGACTAATTAATCTGTAAACACAAAACATGGACAACAGCATTTGTATAAAACAGGGAGAATTAACAATGGCAGAGGATGAGTAGGAAGAAGATTCCAGCAGAGAATGGAATATTAATCAAGTGTTAAGCCATACTTCACAAAGCACTCTTAGTCTGCCCTAATGGATAGGCAAAGATAGGGGAAGAGAAACAGAAAATTGGTCACAGAGGGCAGAATGTAACACCAAACTTGCCCTCCTGGCAAGAATGGAAGACATGAGAGAGTGCAAGACTAGTTTATGCGTTGATACCATCAGCAGAGAATGGAATTCCATGCAAGCAACAGCTAAAGATATGCTCTCCCAAGATTGCTTATGCTGCTCAATAAGCACAAAGGAAGAAGAAATGTTTCTGACATCCATCTGGTGGGCCAGTGCTGGCACCAAACAACTAGTCATTCCTCTAGATAGCAAGGATTTGGTGCTGATAATAGAACTTGAGTGATGTCTGGGTAAGCTCTCAAGAGCACTTGTAGTATGTCAGCAAATGGACACTAGCTCTGGAGTGTAAGAACCAGGACTAATAATTACAGTTCAGAAAGATCTTCTGCTTTATAGGATAAGGATTGCTTTTGAAGACTACATTGTCTTTGCAGTCTTTTGCTGCCTTCAGTGATTACAGAGTTCTTCAAATGTCCCGGATGTTGACACCACACAAAGGAAGTTAAAAAACAGCAGCAAAGCACACAATAAAACCTAGAAGGTTTCCTGTTCTCCTGGAAAAAATTGGCCTGAACTGTAGGTTACCTCAGCTGCTACAAGGCCTCTTGTCAAACCTGGCTTAGTGTAGCTACATTGGCATTATGATTGCAAATGTTTGGTTCTAGTGAACTCACGCTCGAAAGGATTTTTTTTCTGTAGCAAGCATGAGCATAGGCCTCTGAGCCTCAGTCAAAATTAGATTAACTATATAAAATACTTCTGGATAAACTGCACTAAGAATAAACTTCACTGTAACCACTGATGCAATTAGAGCTGTACCTTGTGGTAAGCCTGAGGGTACTGCATCACCATGATTACATATCAATCTTTGTAAACAAATGGAAGAAATTCTTTGTGATGTACAAACTTCTGACACAAGACTCAAAATGATGTGTGGAGAAGAGTTAAATTCTTGAACCAGTCTGATAATGTATCTCTTAACATCCACACGCAAACTAAAAGCACAGAAACTCAATGTCCTTCCAAATGACAGAATTTTATCAACAAACACCATTTCTCACTTGCTTTCTCGCAGAGGTTTGTGTGGTACTGTTCAAATTAAGATAACTTTTCATAGAGTAAGACTGCACTTACCCAGTTATTAAAAAAAAAAAAGACACTAAACACTGTACGGTGCCTACTTTGATTCAACTGGCGCTTTTTGCATATCAAACAGATCTTCTATTTGCAGTGGCAGGAGATAAATATAAGGGTAATACGAGTTGCTGATAGTAGTAAACCTCAGCTGAGATTATGCAACCCCAATGACCAAAGCTTGGTTCACCTATTAACAGTAGTATTACCATTATTTTGACAGTATTATTATTCTGCATACTGAATATTATAGAGACATTCAGAGATCCAGTCCAAAAATGGAGCCTCCCTTCTGCGGTCTGCAGTAATACTACTGAAAACATAAAGAAGAGGACAATACTGCCTGATAAGTCTGTTCCTCTAAATGCTTGGGCTGGAAAAGATGAGGGCATGTAGATAACATCACTCATCAAGAGTATTTCCACAGATTGGACTTCCACACATGGCACAGATTTTTCTGGTGTCAGGATTCTGAAGGACTTTTATTTCCCAAACCACTCAGTGACAATCAAGTCACCAATATCCCCAGATAAAATTACCTGTCTCATGTGGAAATTAAGGAATGTTTTAGTGATTGCTAGGGACTCAAGATTCAAAACCAGAATTACATCTAAACTGCTCCTGACAAAAAGAAATAAGATGCAGCAATTTTCCCCACAGCTTAGTTCTCTTTTGTTTTAGTTGTTTTACTTTTTTTTTTTTTTCCTGTTCTGTTCTAGAAGAATAAGAAAGATTGCAATCTAAATTTGGTAGGGAATGAAGAAACAATAATTAACTGCTTAAGAGAGCTGTTTCTCAAGCAAGCATGTTTCTTAAACCCTCATGGTTTTTTGTCTCCAACAGTAAACTGTCCTGCCAGCAGCTTATGAGGAAAAGCAGCCTGGATAGGACCATACAAGTCCCTACATTTTAGGACTTTTTCTCTTTTTTTAATAAAGTTTTCACCGTTTTTAACAATAGTTTAGGGATAGCTTCAATGTACACTATGTGTTTATTTCATGGATGCGGTGTCACAGACTTATGAAAGTAGCTAAAGTAAATTGTATAATGGCAATTCTGCTTCACTACATCATGCTCACAGGTATATTTTTAAACATAAAAATATACAATTACATAAGTAAAAAGGAAGAAATCTGAACAGCCAAATTCAGGACACAGTAAAGCTTTAACTATATTTAAGATAAGTGGATTATCATGCTGGCTGAAGCTGTCACACAGACAACTGCCTGTACTAAAAATAATCATTTGTTAGTTATAATCATGAAATGCCATGACAGATTAAAAACAAACAGTGATGTACACAAGAAAATGCAAAACTGAAAGAAAAACATACACTTTCTGTTTACAGAAAGTATTTTTATTACCTTTAGATTACTGGACGTAATAATTGAATGGGTTGGGTTGGAAGGGACCTTAAATATCTTACCTTTGGTAGGCACCTTCCACTAGACTAAGTTGTTCAAAACCGCATTCAGTATGGCCTTGATCACTTCCAGGGATGGAGCATCCACAACCTCTCTAGCAACCTGGTCCAATGTCTCACCATCCTCATTGTAAGTAATTTCCTCCTTACATCGAATCTAACTGTGCCCTCATCCAATTTAAAAACATTACTGCTCATTCTACCACTACATTCCCTCTCCTCATCTTTCCTGCAGGCCTCCCCTTTGGTACTGAAAAGCTCTTATATTATGAATGACCAAAACCAAAACCTGCTATCATTATAAAACACAAAAGCTGAATGTTTCTTACAGGCAAATTCTTCCTCTGACACTGTGAATGCTTCCCGTTAGATTCCTTGCCATCCCACCACAAGAGGGGTGCAGACCATTAGTAGGTGATCAGATTGGCTCAGGTGATCATCAAAACCAAGAAAACATTTATTACACAGCATCTCCTGTTTTCTGTCTTGCTCATTAAGAGGACTATAGCATTTTTGTCATTGAAATCAAGCGCCTAAACACCATATAACCATACTTACACCAAGTCACAGATCAGCACTACCCTAAATTAAACAGGTAAGCAGTTCACAGCTGCACAGAATAGGACTGTGATTAAGTTTCCACTCAGCTGAGTCTCCTCTTGATAAAATACAAATCTTTCTGTGCTATTTAAAAGCACAATCACCTCATCCAAAAGTCTCCTCTATCAATTTCATCAAGAAAATGTTTCAAAACCTTCTCTTGGTGCATGTAAAAAGACAGTTTTGCAGATGATTATTTAATAATTTGTATTCAAACCATAATTATTTGATTGTAAACAGTTATTGTGCATATACATTAAAACTCTTTTCAAAATGCTATAAGGTTGCCCCATTAACCTTCCATTTTCTGCTCTTCTTACTCTAGTAATAACATTCTCCCTCTTGATGCAATTAATAATTCAAAATCTTGCTTCTGTTGAGTAAAATACCTAAGTCTAGAAATACTTCTGGCAAAAGCTGCTAATAACTGGGGCCTCTCAGTTTACATCCTACCTTTTAATAACTTATTTTTCATTTCTGAATACCAGCTTGTTTCCATTTCTCACCACTTTCACTTTGAATTGCTAGAAAAAAACTCCTCCTGGTCTATGTATCTTCTGGGATATTTCAGAAGCAATTTCTGCCTTGGTTAATATTCCTGTAGCAATAACATTCTACACAATAGACATCTACTTATATCCTTTAGTTATTACAACATTTCCTAAATACATAGTGTATTACCACTGTGAAAACAAAATGCTTCTAGGTAAAATTTCCTTCTTTGTTCCACATCATTAACTGTGCCAGCGTTCAACACAGTTCACATGTTCAAGCGTTCTGGTTGCAAGACAAACTGAAATCAGTCTGCATGTGAATATGACTTATTCTTTCAAGTATCCATATATTCACCCATTGTCATATCTGAATTATTGCCAGAATACAGATTTCCACTTATCTATGCTGAAATTACTAGCCAAGCATCAATTACTGCTCTCACTACTTATTTTCAGCCTTTTGAAAAGATGCTCACCACTGCACTCTATTATTTCATTATACCTCAGTTCCATGAAGGCTCTCTTCTTCACCAATGATTCAAAACCCAAATAACACCATTTTCAGAAGGCAACTCAAACATTCCCTATTGAATTTCAAAACTGCAAATTAATTGCTTCGACTCTTAGGATGGACTTTGATTTATCATTCAGTTTTCAGCTAACTTGAAACTATCACATTTCTCATTCTTTTTCCTGGGGCATGGATTTATTTTCTTTTTCACACATAGTCTCCAAGTAAATGAAAAACAAATGTATGCTATTCATCAACTAACACATGCAGAAGGCATCAAGAAACAGTCATGCTTTATACATTTTTGGGGAATGTACCTTCATTAAATATATTAAAAAAAAATAATTCCACTGTCTTACCTGAAAGAGTCATATTCAATCACCTTGGTATGCTCAGGGTCACTAGCTGCAAACATCTGTCTGATTTCTCGGGAATGAGGTTCGGTCATCCCTTTCAGTTTCTTGAGGATGACACCAACATTAGCCACAGAGAACTAATAGAGGAAAGCAAGACAAAGATTAGAAAGAAAAGCTCTATGCAGCCAACTATGCACGTACCAGCAAAAGTAGCTAAGATGCAGGGCAATGCTGAACTGCTAAGTATTATTAGCTTCTTTATGGTCTCACTTCGAATGCATGAATCAGCACTGTGTTAAGTTTGGAGGGAAGCTTGCTATTAAAAGAAAATGCTTCCTACTGAGAATATAAAAAAAAATAAATCATCAAATCATGGATTCTCAGAAAGCTTACTCAAGCTATATATATGGACATCCACTTTTGCTTCAAACACTGTATTGCTAATTGTCGTGGTAGGCCTAAGCAGGCCAAATTAGGTTTGTACATGTCCTGGCTTGCTCAGGCACATTTTTATGCTCTCCCTCCTTCTGTTTTGGGGAGAGCAACTGCGGGAAAAAGGACAAAGAAGCTGGAGCCACTGAGTCTGGTGTCTGTGGCCTGCCCAGCAACTGCTGTAAACAAGGTGCACACGGTTGCCTTGTGCAAGGCTGTGTTCTGCCCAAAAAAGGGTAAAGTAAGCCTATGGCTTCACCCAATATGGTCAAATCTTGGCTAACTGCCATTTGGTTGGCTATCCTGTGGCCAAAGGCCCATTAGTCTCAGGTTGTACTGGATAAAAGGAGATGAGCAGGGGGCACTGGGTGCGCTTTGCCATTACAAGGTGTGTCTGCTATTGCACCCATGCCTGCTGCTTCATTGACCCTGAGCTGAGGCTCTGATACCTCCATGTGTTCGGCCTGCACAGCCGGCGTGACACAGTGCCCAGACTGCACACCGCCAAGACATCTGCCTGCACCTGAAAGCCTTCTGCCTAGACGGAAGCCTTGGAGGTAACACAAATAGTCCAGAAAGCCAGGAACAGGTCAGAGATCGTCTGTCTCCTTTCTCCAGCACCCAGAAGCCTGGGGAAACCCTAAAGCCTCTAACAGCTACCAACAGCACCCCCGCCATGAGCTTTGGGTACTGTCAGATAATATTTTTTGTGAGTAAATGCCAAAAGCCTCTAATAATCATTAATTGCCTTTTGCCATAAGCAGAAAGTTGCTCCTTGCGTCCATCTAGTGAGCAAGCGGAGTATTGACTGCAAGCGGTACACTGACTGCAAAGCTTTCTCTGCCAGTTTAGTCAAGTTCAATTAATATATATATTTAATAGTTATTTTTAGATCCTATTATAACCTGTGTATAGTTTTCATAATGATGCAAGAACCTGTTACTATTATTATTTTGGTGATTGGGGTGCCGTGAGTTCTGAATATTTAATATTAATACATTCTATTAATATTTTAAAAATATCATCTCTCAGTAATTAATTACCCCTTCTACAACACTAATGTCAAAGTAGAAACATTTAAAGCACAGTTCCAATAACTTGTTCCTCATTTCATGTTGGTGTACCTCATTTAATTCTCAATAAGTATCACCAAGTTGTAACTGATCTTTTCACCACTGGCTCAAATGAACCATTCTAACAAATATTCACATGCGTATTAGACTATGTTGCCTCACATCATCAGAATTAGCAGACTGGAAATTTGTTAGGAAGCAATCATGACAGGATCATTGCAGAATGCTTGTTTCTTCCTAAATAGGCCATTTTAATAATTTGGAATCTAGGTAAATAGAACCAGCACACTAAGGCTTCCACCCTATATCCAGATTGTTGTGTTAAGAGATCTACTAAAGTTTTACTTGCTATGCTCACTTTTAACATACAACATCTAAGTGTTTAGTTATGAAATTGGAGTTGAGCCCAAGTATGAATACCTGCTATGTCCTTACACCTCCCATGCCTAACTCTACCTAATTTACAAAGCACAATGACATAGTTTTCTCCCATTTCTTCCAGTAAGCAATAATGTTTTAACTAACAATTATGTATGTCATTGGTATGACTGGTATCAAGAACCTAATAACAACAAAACTGGACCTCACTCCTGATCATGCTGAAGTCTGTCTACAGCTTTGTATCACTTCAATGGGATCTAGAAAAGGGTATTTCTTAATTGCTGCCTATGCCAAAAGGTACAACCCTGGCAGGCAATGACATGCAAGTCAGTTGTGTGGAGCAGCTGTAGCAGCAATTAAGAAGCTTTAGACAGCAATTTTTCCAGCCCTGTCCCCAAGCTGTTATTGTTTGGGCTGTAAGCACACAACTTTTTACTGAAAAAGCTAAGAACAGAGACTGAGAAAAGAGTGGGCAGAAGGAATCAATGAACAAAGTATTTAAAGATGGACAAAGTGTTCTGCCTATTTAAAAACCTGTCTTCTCTACAGTATCAAAGCAGATACTTTTACAGCTTTTTTTTCTAAACTACATTATTACAAACACCTACATAGACACTGAGTGTGCCAGAAGCATGGCAAAAGCTCTTCATTAGCTTTCCCCCGTCTCAAGTTTTTGCTGACATGCTAGTGATCACAATCTGGTTTTGTTTGTCTTGCTTAAGTCAGTGGCTATTATGTTGAATTAAGCAGAATTAAAATCAACCTTCATGTTTATGCTGCAGAACACTACATAGTTTGAACAGTCAAGACTGTTTCAGAGATTAATTTCTAAACAGGTACAAACCTGGGAGATACCAGTAGGACCATGCACAATACGCATGATCCATTTTGCAACCAAATGTACACTTTCTGAATACTTTTTCCCTCAAACTGGAAAAGAAAATAAAAGTTAGGGGTTTTTAACATGTTGACAATTAGACCCTTAGAGTTACTTTCAAGTCAGAATGAAATAAACATTACAAAACCCAATTATGTTTCTCTCTCTATAACTTAAAAATGATACAATAAATACAATTTTAAAACAACAACTAAAAACTTTTTCAAATATCTCGTATGGTGTCAAACAAACATTTCACAGACAGCAAGATCAATTCCTACCTGCACTATTACAAATCAAAATTTCATCTAAATCTATATATGACTATAGAAAACTGGTCAAAAAGGCATTTTCCAGATGAAAAACTTTCAATCTGGATATCTTCCACCAGTTTTCAGACCATCTACTGATGTGTTCTGCTGAAAAGAAACCTCTGTCTTTTCAGAAGGAAAATTATTTATTTTCCAATTTTAGAAATAACTGAAAAATAGTAACCTTAAAATTGTTTCCCCCTGTTCCATTTTCCAGCTCTGTTCTTCTCTAGTAATTGCTGAAGGTCTTGTGATTTGAGTATGCAGTCCATGACGAACTGAGGCTAACAAGGTGTGTCCTTACTTTTGGAACTCTATTCAAAGTATGTGAATAAAGTATCTTTCATGAGGAGAACGAATCTTTTTTCTACCAGCTGTTTTTAAAACCTTAATTGTGCAAAGAACAGTTGAAAATTAACTTTGAAGAAATATTTTTAGTGTTGTGTTGCTTCTTCCCATTTCACAGATTTTGTTTTGATCATATACAATCATTCAGATCTTGTTTGATTCAAGACAATCAACACAAACAGCAGTTTGAAAGAACATTTAGCAACTAATGATGCACTCTGCATTTTGGAGAATTGCTTTGGGTTTGATTCTATTTGGAGGAGAAACAGGCCAGCAGCAAAAAAAAACCAAACAAAACCAAAACCATAATGTATATAGCTTTGTATTTTACTGCTTAAAGCCTTTAACAGTTGCAGTATTTTACATTAATAAACAATTTTGCAGACCTTTCTCATTTACCCAGGGAAGGCAGGTGGTGTTAACTCGACACTGATTTACAAAAAAGTCACACCCTTCTGCTATTTTCATTTGCGTGAGAACAGCACCTGTGGCCCAAAGGCAACACAGAGTCAGGCTGCATCTCCCTCTGCCTAGCAGCACAAAGGCATCAAGACTCAGAGTCCTCAAAACTACACTAGGTCTACTTGGGAGTCCTGCAGGTCCACTTGTTTTGGTGAGCCAACAGGCAGCAAACAATTAAAACTTGCAAATCCTCTCTGTTTTCCAGCCACAAAAGGTCTGGACAGAAGGGCAAAGGACCACAGCTCGAGAAATCCTCCTGGATATTTTCTCTAGGGGTACTCTCAACAAGTCTGTGCTCTGGAGAAGGTCAGCTGAAGGCACAGTTTGTTCTACCACTCCATCATGAACTATGAAGCCTACACAATCCTCTAAACTCCTCACAGCACAGTCTAGTCCAAAGGCTGTTGAAGATCACATCATGCTGCGTGATGATGCAACAATACAGAAGAGGGATTAGGATGCCTTGACTCCTGAGCTGATCTATTCTTACAGTGCACCTCAGAGTGGTTGGGTCAGAGCTGCTCATAAGAGGCATCTCCAAATATACTAGGGTACATTTATTCAAATACTGCAGCACAAACTTCATCTTAACAAAAAATAGTAATCTATTCTTCTTACCAAACAATGTAACATCCCTCTAACTTCTCTGTGTCTTTCCTGTGGTTCTCCATCCCTGTATCCCTTTTGACCTCTCAACAACTGCTCAAGGACAATCAGTTTCCTCCTTTTGGATATATTTCTGGCTCTGGTGAATGAAGGCTTCTTTACCAGCCATTTATGTAATGATTTGCAGCATATAGTAGAATCATAGAATGGTAAGGTTGGAAGGGACCTCAAGGATCATCTAGTTCCAACCCCCTGCCAAATGCAGGGACACCTCCCACTAGTACAGGTCACTCAAGGCCTCAACCAACCTGGCCTTGAACACCTCCAGGGAGGGAGCAGCCACAACCTCCCTGGGTAACCTGTTCCAGTGCCTCACCACCCTCACTGGAAAGAACTTCCTCCTGACATCCAGGCTAAATCTTCCCTCTGCCAGTTTAAACCATTGCCCCTAGTCCTGTCATTGCAAGACCTTGTAAAAAAGGAAGAAGCCCCATATTATTTTTCTGCCATTGCAGTCATCATGCACTCCTCTTAACTGATACAAATACTAGCCCATCGTAGAAGAGGGGGGTGTATACATCAGCAGAGCCACCCCAGCTCTTTATTTATTGTTCTCCCTCTGAAAGGCACACTGAAAGATAGTGAAATTCAGTAGAAACTGTAAGCTTGAAACGCAGACTGCGATACGGATTTCTAATACTACAAGGGAAACATTTTGGTAGATAAACACGTATGAACCCAAAAATTCAAATCAGAGTGTAAAACAGCCTCATCAGTAAGACTCTACATTAGATGTACCCACACCGTGAGTACTGTACGATGTTCCAGCCTTCACATCTCATAGCTGGCTCGCAAGGACAGACTGAAAAGGGTAAAAATATACATCCAAAAATGTCTGGGATTTGCCATATTATAAAGGTGATGCATAAGGTGAACGAGGATCTTCATCAAACCACAGAACACCAGAACCCAACCTAAAACTAGTGGGAGGCTGGTTTAAAACAGATAGAACATATTTACTTCTTTTATCATATATTGTTTATATAGTAGGCAGTGACCTTTTCAACCTGCTGTCACAGGAACCTGTGGAAGCAGACTGTATCTGTAAGTATCATAAAAGTTTGATCAATTAAAGGACAAGAGGTCCATCAACAGTCTCTCAAGAAGTAAAAGCAGGGATATATCTGCTAACAAACCCTAATACAGTAAGACTGAATGCTGAGAAAGCAGAGTGGCCAAACTTGCATGCACTCACAGTATCACAGAAACATTCAGATTGGAAAAGACTCTCAGGATCACCGAGTCCAATCGATAACCCTCCCTAGCTAACACCTCTTAAATCCATTGCTAGACAGAGAGCACTGGGTTATGAAGTTTGAGTGAAGAAACTAGATATTAAAAATACTGAAAAATATATAGATGAGGTGCAGTCCTTTAAGATAGCAGAAAATAACAAAAGCCTGCTTCACCTCATTTGCATGCTTCTCCATGTAGTTGATCGTGTACTCGTCGGCATCCAATAAAAAGAAGTTGTGACCATGGAAACAAACTCTGGCTCCAATGAAAAGATTCTCAGCCTTGAAGTATTCAGATGGCTCACTCTTAAAGAGCTCCTGCCCAGGCTTCTTAATGCGACATCTCTCCAAGAACTTCCCACCAAGTATCCCTGTGAGAATAGAATCATAAATAATTAATCATGGTTTTACTTGGGGACAAACAAAAACACAAACTAAAATCCAAAAGACACCTCAAACCAGCTGGTTTGTATTTAAAAGTTAAGTTTCCATCCTTAGAGTTTATTGTTTCACATAATATATTCTATGGCTCCCTCTCATTGGTAAAAGAACTGTCTCTGCCAGCATCCACAGCAACAGTAACATTGTGCACATTCTGTGACATGTCTCATTTGAATGCCTGCCAAACACCTTCCCTTTTATTCTTTTCTTTAAAATGGGATAGAAATGTGCCTCTTCAAATCGTTCCCATAACCCCGTTGCCAGCCTTGGGACTGACCCTTGAGAATTATAAGATGCAAAACGCAAGATGCAGGCAATTATCCTTGAACTGTTAAACCAAAAAACAGGGGGGAAAAAATTCACCACTTAGGACAGCACAGTCCTACAAAGAGGATGAATTCTGGTTTTGAAGGACTTAAGAGATTTTGAATGTTAAAAAAAAAAAAAAAGCAGAAATGACATGACACTATCCTCCACACACTGTTCTGCCAAAGCAATTCAATGCAATCTGTTGTTTCTTTTGTGAGGTGGGTATGTCACATTACTTCTTTTCACATTAAAATAGTTTTGCTCATGCCACTGAAAACTGCACACAAATGCTCAAGAGTATGTAAGATACTAAAACACACTGATTTCCATTAATATCTTCCGGTTCACTACAAGACTGAATTGCATGTACTGAGCTTTCTAGAAAACATTCTGTCCCATGTGAGTTTCATCAGAATATGTGCCCTACAACAACTCTGGAGTCCCTAGGGTTTGTGTCCTGTTTACACTTGAGCTTCCAAGCCAAAAAGCATACTTTAGTAATGCTTAATGATGTCTTACCTATTAAGTAGTGATGCAGGACAAATAATGGTCTGATGAATAGTGTAATAAAATGCCTTTTATAGTCAACAATTATAAATTAATGTGAAACTCAAACTACTTATTAAGCCAGATGTCTGTCCTAATTGCTTTACTAGCACCATACAAGCAAAACACAAAAAACACACTATGGTGATGGTTAGATCTAGCTTGAATTAAAAAAAAAAAAAAAACCATTTCAAATCACTTATGCAACTCTAATCTTAACAGATTCTTTTTCTAGCTATTAAAACAACTATGAAATTTCAGGTTATATAATCCTGGCAACAATTTGTAATATTTAATCAGAACTGGTCTCTGTAAGATTGGAACTCCACTGTTGTCTCTGCTGT
Source organism: Eubucco bourcierii (assembly GCA_013396675.1). Lineage (NCBI taxonomy): Eukaryota > Metazoa > Chordata > Aves > Piciformes > Ramphastidae > Eubucco > Eubucco bourcierii. The sequence continues at coordinate 105,634 of VWZE01008266.1, forward strand.
TCTGCAATTGTACAGTTACATTGAAAACTTACCGTAATACCTCTGTCCTGTAATTGCTTTTTAAACCTTATGGGTTAGTACATTTCAAGTGGTATGAAGAAAAAAGACAGAAAATACCTCATTAGGTTAGAGATTTTACACTGCAACCTGATGAGAAATTTTGATGAAAATCTATGAGAGCCAGGCTCAAAGCACAAAATAAACAGCACAAGCAAAGACCCTCTTCTGCTAAGATCACATCAGACTTTGCAGGTGTTTGTACAGCTGTTGGCTTAGTCTTACATTGAGTTAAAAAGGGGTTGTGATCTTCTGCGTGGGGAGCCAAAGTTCTCATGCTTTGAACTCCAGCTCAAGAAGTGCTTCAAGATGTCCAGCCCTGTGCATATCATATGCAGTTTCACACTGTTCCCAACAGTGTGAGTACTTCACTGCAACCTTCAGGTTGCTGGACTGAGAAAAACAAGAGCAACTTGGTACCTCCAGCTTAGGACTGAGGCTTGAAATATTTTTACTTGCCAATTTGTATCACTTCACACAAATAGAAAAGGCCCTTTGAATCTCTGCATAAAAGGAATGGTCAGGTTGCTCTTCTGGGAGTCATGTACTGCTTTAATTCACCCCCTCTCTAAGATGTGCTTATACTCCCAGTATCTTTTACACCTCTGCATTTAAAGAACGCCAATCAAACATGTTATTCACTAGAGGAGACCTGAGCTGCTCTTGAGCCTTACAGCAGCATTACATAATTAATACATATATATTTACAGGTGTCTTTATCTGCAATAAAATAAATTGCAGGTCACTGGATGACAGTAAACCAGCAAAATAATGAAGGCAGGACACTATTGCTATAAGCAATGCTAAATCTTGCCTGCTGAAGGCTAGGTAGGTCCTCTGCATGTTTTCAAAACATTTCTCAAAAAATCTTACGTTACCTGAGAGTGAGGCCATTCATGATGCATTCACAGTAGAGTTAGATACAAGCAGAGATGCTATCAGAAGGTATTTGCATTGAAAATGTTCAGGTTTTCCCAAAAACCTGCTCATGCGCAGGGAACTCAAAATTGCTTACTAGCACCACTACCACAGAAAGAGTTCTCTAGGAATACAGAAGGGTCTCGATATTCATCACACTATCATTTGATTATGGATGTGATATTCATCACAGGTCTGAAAGGTATTGTGAAGGTTTGGGAGTTCCCCCACCCCCCACACTTTTGTAAAATGACCCAGACTAGCACTCAGTCGGCTGGAAGTTAAATGATGAAGCTCTGTTTACAGTTTTGCACAATGTACAGCAGATATTTACACTATATACACAATATTTACAGAAATATACAAGTAAAAGGTAATACAGCAACACAACTCCCCTCCCAGAAATCAGAGACCCCAGGAGGGGTTCCCAACCACCCTTCCACCTTCTCCCCACCCCTGTACCTTACCCCAAGGTTTGCCTTACGTGCAAGGTAAATTAGGAGGATCGGCCAGGAGGGGTTAGAAGGAAAGTGGTTAGTGAGGATTAATCAGCAGAGGAGCCAGAGCCCAGAAGCTGCTAGATCCCACCAGCAGCTCCTGCTCCAGCAAGCGACAGAGAGCAACCGACTTATCAATTGTTTTGGTTAGTATTCCCAAACAATTCTCCAGCAAGCGTATGAGTGAAGTAGACATCATGATGTTTTCCTTTCACAGCCTATAGTGTAAGTTTCTCTATTAAAATATTCTAATTAGCCTCAAACCAGCACAGGTATTCATGTTGGAAATAATTTTCGGTAAAGGTTTAAGCTTAGAGTCACAAAAATCCTTGGTCCTTAACTGTAAGCTGAATAAGCAGACGTCAGAAGTGAACTCTTGGCACCAGAACCTGAAGCAAAATGGAGTGAACAGTCCTCTTTAGGACAGGCTTTGTTCTAGACAGCGAGCTGGGAGTATCAAATAGGTCAGCACTGAGCACCTGAAATATGGTTTTAAGGTTCTCTGTATCAAGCTGATATAGGACAATTCAGGCAGTATCAAAAGAGATAGTCTCAAGGTTCTACAAGAGCCTAACAATGGTAACTAAGGAAACCTCTTCCCTTGTCTTTGACAAAAAGTTATTTCCTGACTTTTCTCTTTATAGTTTTATCAGAGGCTGACAGCAGCTTTTAAGTGCCAGTCTTTCAGCTGCACATGCTAAGAAGTGCCAGAGTACTTCTGGATGTGAAGTGCTCTGAACTGTTGCTCCAGATATTTTTTGGGCTTCACAGAAAGAAACTAATCTCTCCAACACGGACATGCTTAGCCACAGCTCTCTATCTCAAGTTATGGAATGACTCCCTGACATCCACCCCGGTGCTGTGTCCTTCCATTTGAGTGCAAGACACTTCAAAGAAATACAAAGATGCTTGAAAAATCACAAAAACTTTTATAGTCTCAGTTGAAGTCAATCTACAACAGACAACAGTGGTCAAAAGAATTTAATTGTGATAACACTGGGTGACTACGCTTCAGCAAGGCTACATGTGATCAAACAATTGAGAATAACAAAGCACTTGTCACTTAACACACTGGTAGTGTGACTCCTGAAACTGAGTTCAGTATTACACACACACACACACACAAGCAGACACACTAGCACATGACAATCTTCACTCTTTATATGTTCAACACTACATCACTAAATGATGCTTAAATTTATCACAGTTGTTCTGTTTTCATGAGCTGCTTCTATACAATAGATGCTATAAAGTTTTCATAACATCATCTTGAAAAATAAAGGATTTACTCTTTTGTTCTTGATGTCTTATATTCACTGTTCCTACTCATCATCACTTACTATTCCTGTGTTATCTACCAAAAAAAAGCAAATCTCACAGCCCACATTTGCAAATTAAAATCTAATTAAAGCTCTAATGAATTAAACTTCCAGTTCTCAAAGGCTATTGTGAAATACTGCTAAAAAAATGAAGAGTGTTGCTCTAAGTGATGAAGACTATAAATTGCTATGATATACACCTATGAAAGATCATACAGCAGACCTGCTAGTCTAATTCTCATTGCATATAAAAATCCAAATGTCTCTGCTTCTGCTAGCACTACAACTGGCCACGCCATTTACTGAAAACAACCAAATAAGGCAGGTGTGCTGGTTTGAGGCTAATTGGAATATTT
>VWZE01008267.1:0-15902 GCA_013396675.1 Eubucco bourcierii
CAGTACTCCAGGTGGGGTCTGACGAGAGCAGAGTGAATACCTTCCACATTCTGGATACAGATAGGCTCAAACGTGGTCTATTACATAAGTTGCAAATCTGTGTCTGTTAAAAGTGTCAAGATAATAATAAATGTGCAGCCCTCTGTTTTGCTTCAGAACAACATGTTCAATGTACTCATTAGCTGAGAGTTTTACCATACATTGTAAATACTGCAGCTACACTTTTCAATTGACTTTTCAAGTGCCAAGTGGCATCCCTCAGGGGTCAGTGCTGGGACCAGTGCTGGTTAACATCTTTGTCAGTGATATGGACACAGGAATCAGTGCAAGTTTGCAGATGGCACCAAGGTGTGTGGCACAGTCAACTTGCTAGAGGGCAGGGATCCATCCAGAGGGACCCTGGTCTGGTCTGAGCACTCATCCTGTGTTACCTGATCTGAACACTCCTTGTGCCTACTTCTAAGGCTTGAGTGCAGTTATAGCTGCAAAAGTTAACTTTGCCATTATTCTCTTCTAATTTTGTTTGACTTTGTCCTAGTTAATGCATAAACATGTGACATTTCCAGTCTTTAAATGTCACATCCATGCAATGGAAGAAACAGTTTGTTTGACATAGAGTAGGTGTATTGTAATAGTGAGATTAAAAAATTTGTCTTCCTACTTCTGAGTGTCAGGGTGCTCCTACAGTTTCTTGAAGGACACTTCTGTGTCTGCCCAAGCTTCCTTTGGCCACAGGGTGCCTCTCTGTGCTGGTTTGAGGCTACTTGGAGTATTTTAATGAAAAAAAATAAATTATAGGCTGTGAAAAGCAAACAATGGTGATGTCTGCTTCGCTCATAGGCTTGCTGAGATGTATAAAAACAAGGACACAAATACAGACAAGGTAGAGAGTCTCTGTCTCTCTGGGAGCTGCTGTGTCTTCTGCTTTCTCCTGTGTATTCCAATTCATCACTCTGCTTCTAACCTCCCTTGCCCATCATCCAAACTCACTTTGCACGTAAGGCAGACCCTGGGATAAGGTGGAGGTGTCAAAAGAAGGTAGAAGGGCAGTTAGGAGCCCCTCCTGGGGACTCTGATTTCTGGGAGGGAGATTGTGCTTCTGTATTACCTTTAACTTGTCTATTTCTGTAAATATTCCTGTCTATTGTGTATGGATCTGCTTGTACGTTGTGCTAAGCTGTAAACAGAGCTTCAGTCCTTAACTTCCAGCCATCTGATTCTAGTCTGGGTGATTTTTCATAGAGTGGGGGGGTGATTAACTCCCAAACCATCACACTCTCTCATCTCTATAGAAGCACAAAGTGTTAAGAAGCTACAGCCATGACAAGCAAGAACAAGTTAATTATTTTTCTTGCCAGATCTGTGCATGATATGTGTCTGATATGCTGCTTTCAAATAGGATAGGCTGGAGAATCCTTTATCTCTCTGTGAGCTTATACCTTCAGTCTCACCTCCTTTTTATGTGCAATATCTGCAGTTAGACATTTCATTAAAATATGTAGCAAATGCTTACCTGGGAGCAGCAGATAACTGTTGTGTTCTGCAAGTGAATTTTGAATATGTTTGCCAGTGTAGTTTTCCCCCTAGTTAGATATTCTCAATGGAGAGCATCATCACATGATTTGGAGTGTGTTGCCTTTCAGAATTAGAAATTGTCAACATTCGAGGCAGCTGGTGGCATTCAGCCCACAACAAAGATACTCTCTAAATAGAAACTCATCTTGAGAGATTATAAAGCTGATACCTTCTGGTTTTCATGGTGTTATGTGAACATGTCCTTCCTACTAGTCCTGTCTGTGATTGCCAGAAACGTTGTCTAGATAGTATTTGGTCAGCGAAGTAGCTGCTTTAAACACAGTGTTTTATTAGGGCTTAAGAATGAAGAAGGGAAGTGTGGAAGAATAAAAACACAATATATGTCATTTTTGATATACTGACACTTCTCCCCATTCCCTGTCTCCCTGATTACTTCCTTGTCCTGATGAGAAGTGATAGAAAATGGCAAGCAGGCAGATACTGTGGATGTTTACTCTAGTGTCTGACAGCTACAAGGTGATGCACTTATGGAACAGAAGGAAGCCTGACATTTCCACCATATACAAAGGATTGTAGAGAGCCCTGTGCTCACCTGGCCTTTGAAAGCTGTTTTCTAGTAGAGCACTGCAAACATGACATGACAACTGATGCATCTTAGTGCTAAGAGGATACCTTGCTTAGGGTACATCTTAGTGCTAGGGTACCTTGCCTAGGCTTGCCAGCCAAAGGGGTCAAAGCCAGAAGCAGTTATGGAATCACAGAACTATAGAATGGTAAGGTTGGGAGGGACCTCAAAGATCATACAGTTCCAACCCTCTGCCATAGGCAGGGACACCTCCCACTAGTACAGCTCACTCAAGGCCTCCTCCAACCTGGCCTTCAACACCTCCTGGGAGAGAACAGCCACAACCTCCCTGGGCAACCTGTTCAGTGCCTCACCAGCTGGCCTCACTGGAAAGAACTTCCTCCTAACATCCAGTCTAAATCTCCCTTCTGCCAGTTTAAACCCATTGTCCCTTGCCCTGGCATTGCAAGACCTTGTCAATAGTCTCTCCCCAGCCTTCCTGTAGGCCCCCTTCAGACACTCTAAGGCTACTAGAGGAAGGACATGGAAGAGTTGGAGCGGGTCCAGAGGAGGGNTCCTAACATCCAGTCTAAATCTCCCCTCTGCCAGTTTAAACCCATTACCCCTTGTCCTGGCATTGCAAGACCTTGTCAATAGTCTCTCCCCAGCCTTCCTGTAGGCCCCCTTCAGACACTCTAAGGCTACTATAAGGTCTCCTTGAAGCCTTCTCTTCTGGTCCAACAGATTCAGTTTCTGCGAGTGACATCATTTCAGGAGGTGAGACAAACCATGCCATGCTGGAAGGCTCAGTGGACCTTCTGTCAGACTCATCTCATGGCAGAGCAAAGTTCTCATTTGGTTAAGTGAGCGACTCTTACAGTGGTATCTGCAAATTGAATTCAGTTGTATGGGCCAGCATTTTCCAGGAGGCAAATTTGTAGGTAAAAGTGACTTAAATGCTTATGAGCCTACCAAGCAGACAGCAAGCTTGGTCAATTCTGAATAATTGTATGTCCCTGTTAGATTATTAGTAATATGTAGTAAGCACTGGCAAGGTATTTGTGCCTACTGCCTCTTGGGCAGCATGCAACAGCCCCTTCCCCTGCTCTTCCTGAACTTTATTCTTTCGTTGTAAATACCCAACAGCAAGCAAACCAATACATTGTCTCCATGGAGTTCTCTGTTTCTCATTTCTCTATGATTTGCAGGCCAAATTTGTTTACCAAGAACACTTCAACTTGGAGGGAAGACCTCATACAACTATCTGGAGGTTGGAGCGAGGAGGGGGCAACCTCTTCTCCTTGGTGCCAGGTGACAGGACTAGAGGAAATGGTTTCAAGCTGTACCAGGGAAGGTTCAAGCTGGATGCTAGGAAGTATTTCTTCACAGACAGGCAGAATGGTTTGCCTGGGGCAGAGGTGGGTTCACCATCCCTAGAGGTGTTTGAGCAGTGTGTGGACCTGGTGCTTAGGGACATGGTTTAGTGCTGACCCTTCAGTGCTGGGTCGAAGGCTGGACTTGGATGATCATAGAATCGTAGAATGGTAAGGCTGGAAGGTCACTCAAGGCCTCATCCAGCCTGGCCTTGAACACCTCAGGGATCTCTGAGGTCTCTTCCAACTGGATGTTTCTGTGATTCTGTGGAACTCTGGCAGCCTGTGCAGAAATTCAGAATTGATACTGAGTATCTCACATGAATGTGTATCTCACAGTTGCATGTATTGTGGGGTATTGTAGCTGGAAAAATGATGAAGGACAGAACTTTTCAAAAAGCTAACCAGGGAGGTGGTGGAGTCCCCATCCCTGGAGATGTTTAAGAGGATGCTGGGTGGAATGGCAGCCTGCTAGTATCTGAAGGGAACCTACAAGTAGTCTGCAGAGGAACTGTTCACAAAGGCCTGGATTCATAGGATGAGGAGCAATAGATTTAAATTAGGGAAGAGTAGATTTAGATTGGATGTTAGGAACAAATTCTTCGGCATGAGGGTGATGGAACACTGAACAAGTTGCCCAGGCAGATGGTTGAAGTCCCAACCATGCAGCTATTCAATATCAGGCTTGAGGAGACTCTGAGCAAGCTGATGGAGTGGAGGATGTCCCTGCTCACTGCAGGGTCCTGGACCTTTTCTGGGCCCTTCCAGCCTAACCCATTCTATGGGCCCATGGTTTAATTAATTAGAAGGGTTAGGTGATAGGTTGGACTCAATGATCTTAGAGGTGTTCTCCAACCTGGTTAATTCTGTGATTCTGTGATCTTGTGACTCTGTGATTCTGTGATTCTATGATTCTGTGATGCTATGATGCTGTGATTCTGTGATGTGTTTGCCACAGTTACATTTTTCCTGATGATGTTGAATGTGACACCACTGTCACTCTTGTGTTTTAGGTGCTGTAGCAGTTTTGATCCCTCGCCTAGACCTGGTGATTTCTTTGGTCGGAGCCGTCAGCAGCAGCACCCTGGCACTGATTCTGCCACCTTTGGTTGAAATCCTCACTTTCTACAAGGAAAACTTAAGTTTATGGACAATCCTTAAAGACATTTTTATAGCTGTTATTGGAGTTGTTGGATTTTTAACAGGCACTTATGTGACAGTTGAAGAAATCATTTATCCTGCACCTGCAGTTCTGGCAAACACAACGGAGAGCATCTCTGCAGATTTAAATGCCACGAATTTGGTGTTTGGTTTAAAATGATAACCAGCCACTGTGAAGAATTTTATTCCTTACCAAGAAATCCTAGATGGATGGCAGACCTACGTGTGAGACTAATTCCAGCGGATTTTTAGTGAATTTTTGGAACCTAACATGCACCCCTTTCTCACTCTGTTGGGTTTTTTTCTTCATTCCTTCCCATCTGTTACCTGAATTAACCCCTATGCTCTCACCCTCTGCTCTGAAAAACTGACTTGATGTCAGGATTTAAAACATATACAAGAATATAGGAAGGAAATATGATTTTAGGTTATTTGCAAGAGAAAATAAAAGCATTTTTATGAGGAAGTCAAGATGCTTTCCTCCTTAGACAAGGTGGAAATCAGTCAAATCATCATATCCAGACAAGCCTAGATGCTGCTGCCAGCTCTGTTGTAAGGGTTGGGATGGGAGCTCGGTGGTGCAAGACCTGTCTCTGATGGGTGAATTAAACACCCTGATGAACCAGAGGCACTCTTTTAAAAAGAGCATCTGTGGTGTTTGCAGTTACAGTTGCCTCACAACCCAAAACTGTTCAACTGCACAGATGTTAAACAGTTAATTTTTTTTTACATTTCTGGTAGCTGCTGTCCTAACCCATTTTTACACAATTTTTTCTTCCCTTGATTTCAACTATCCGGATGTATGAAATACTTTTGTATACTGCCTATCTATATTTCTACTGGAGCACATAGTAATTATTTTTTCATGTTTATGTTCTGCCTTAAATAGCATCTAACATGCCCTTTACAGATTTTTGTCTACCTGGAAGAAAAAAAAAAACCAAACCCAACCAACAACTTAGTAAGTTGGTAATTGGATAGAAATGAGTTTTGTTCAGCAAGGCTTTGTAGTGAGGCCCCAGCTGGAATCCTGATTTTTCAGGGGTCATCTTTGGTTTTGTGGCTCACACTTCATAGGTGTCTTTTACTCCAGATGCTAAAGCTGTGATTTTGGTCTTGTTTTCTCAAAAAAAACCACAAAAAACCAAAAAAAACCCAACAAAACACTTCATATTTTATATAATAATAGAACTGTATTTATCATACTCAGACCTGTTACAAAGAAACTTCTTTTACTGTATTTTTCTGTATTTTAATTGTAGCATTTCCCCAGAAAATGTGGTATGCCAAAACCTCTGTACTGTATTCATACAAACCAAGATAGGAATATATGTAATATTTTGCTTGCCTTCTGTATGTTCCTTCCAAATCTACCACTTGGTGTTTTAGTGCTAGAGTAATACTGATATATAATGCTAGATAGATCTATATTTATATTTTCTATTCAGAATATTTCCCTAGTCACCCACTGTGTGGTGACTGCATTTGAGCACTTTCATCTCTGTGTTGATGAGGGCATTTCTGATAGGGATTTGTTACAGCATGTAGTTCAAACTGCATGTAGCTGTTCAAGCAATAGTACTGAGTAATGCTCTTTGTTTGTTTTAGCATGGACAAAGTTAAATACTTGGCAGGCACTTTAAAGGGATGAGTCTCTGCAGCTAGGATGATATAGAAATAACCTTTCATATGAAAGTGTCACAGAGGAGCAAACACAGAGAGTTAGCAGGGAGGCAGAAGGTAACTTCAGCTTTTTGCCTTAAAGATTTTTTAGTCTTTAAGCTGTTCTGAGCCCCTGAATCTGTTTCCATCTGATTCCTAATAAACCTGTCATTGGCACAAACATACACTACAGGCTGAAAGGGTAAATTTCTGTGCAGCCTATTTTACTTGGCATCAAATACTTCTAATCGGAACCATTTTAAGTAGGACAAATAGCATTTGAATGGCAGTTATTTTTTCCTGTTAATTCTGCATCTATCTACCCGTGTGTTTGGGAAATAAAGGACTATTGAGTCCTTTCATATCACCTGTTCTCCATTGATTGTGCCTTAGTGAGCAGCTCTGAGCAGGTGCTTCTACCAGCATGCAGAAGGACTTCACCAGAATCCAGTGGTGGGGTTTTTTTGCTGGTGCAAGTGAATACTGACATGGTGCTATCAAAGAAGGTTTGCTGAGGTGAGTACCTGGACCCTAAATAGATGGGTACCTTTTGAAAGTCTTAGGAGCTTGATAGGTTTGAGGAGCCTGATTTTGCCCAACAAACGTCATATAACCTGGCCCAAATACATTAGTTCATAGATTCAGAAACATTAGTTCATAGAATGGTAAGGTTGGAAGGGACCTCAAGGATCATCTAGTTCCAACCCCCTGCCATAGGCAGGGACACCTCCCACTAGTACAGCTCACTCAAGGCCTCATCCAATCTGGCCTTGAACACATCCAGGGAGGGAGCATCCACAACCTCCCTGGGCAACCTGTGCCAGTGCCTCACCACCCTCACTGTAAAGAACTTCCTCCTAACATCCAGTCTAAAACCCTTACAGCTCTTACTGCTGCATCTGACAAAAGAGTAGCCTGTCAAGGAGCAGATTTTCAGAGTGGTGTATTGCCACGAGCTGCCCAGGTGTGAAGTAGTGAGTTTGCTCAGAGGGCCAGCATTGCCATGTCTAACGATGTTGTGTCTTTTGAATCTGTAAAATGTTTATGAATACGTTTTGCACAATGACAGTTTTCTCCTGCAGTGTAGGATTGTTGTTGTTTTAATGCTCAACACAGTGCACTTGCATAGCCTGCTCTTTGAAATAGAGTCAGGGGTCAGGCTCTTATCTTTGGATAAGATTAAAGGGTCATGTAGTAACAGCATACTAAGTTTGATTGTTCTGTGAAACGTCACCAAAGATTTAAAAGGTAGGAAATTCTGACAGTAAACCTCTTCTGAGTAAAAAGAGTCTTCACTCAGCTTTTAAAGTACTGTAATAGAAGTTGCAAGGTGCAGGGAGTGAAACTGAAAGGTTTAGTAGGTATGGTTTACATTCATATGTATTTAAGATAGAAATGTACTTTAGCACAGGCTAAATTAAACTGAAAAATGTATGTGATTGGCTTATGTTCCTGGCAAGGTACAGAAAGTATTTATATTTGTGCTGATTTGAGGCTAATTGCAATATTTTACTAGAGAAAATTACACTATAGGCTGTAAAAGGAAAACAGCATGATGTCTACTTCACTCATACACTTGCTGAAAATTTGTTTTGGGAACAATAACCAAAACATAGATAAGTCAGTCTCTGTCTGCCTGTGGCTGGGAGAGCAGCTCCGGTGGTCTAGCAGCTTCTGGCTCTGGCTCCTCTGCCGATTAATTTTCACTAACCATTTGTCTTCTAAGCCCCTTGACTGATCCTCCTAATTTACCTTGTGTGTAAGGCAAACCTTGGGGTAAGGTACAGGGGTGGGGAGAAGGTGGAAGGGTGGTTGGGAGCCCCTCCTGGGGTCTCTGATTGTTGCTGTATTACCTTTAACTTGTGTATCTCTGTAACTATTCCTGTATATAGTGTATATCTCTGCTTGTACATTGTGCTAAACTGTAAACAGAGCTTCAGTCCTTAACTTCCAGCCAACTGAGTTCTAGTCTGGGTCATTTTACAAAGTGTGGGGTGGGCAGGGAACTCCCAAACCATCACAATATTGTATTTATATACTGTACATACAATTATATTTTGCAATATGATATTAACAGTTTTACTGTCTATCTGTAGTTGTTCATCCTCAAATATTGGGCAAGTTAAGAGGGTGGGTTTGACTGATGTTCTGTAACTTAAATCTTCTGTTTCAATAAAAGCTATGATAATATGACACTGCTAACTCACTGTTACATCACTAAAAAGAGTAGGATTGTTTTGGTCACACATCTATAATTCATAGTTTACCTTTGAAGATCTCCAAGAAATGACAGTCAAATAACTTGGGACTGTCAGCCAACCTCCAGAACTAACTTTGCATTGTTAATAAACTTCATAGTCACATAGGCATTCCTGAAGAATCTTGCCTCCACTCCAAGTTAAAGTTAGACTTCTACATTATTCTGAGGATGCTTTAGTAGATGAGATAAGTTGTAAAATGGAGCCAAGAGTTCCTACTGAAGTTCCAGTTCCTACTTGGAAAGCTGCACAGAAAAAGCCAGACATTTAAAAATTAGACAAGCCCTTACATATTTGGTATGGACTTGACCTAATATTCAAATCTGGAATGCTTGATAATTAAATATGGGATGAGAGCATTGAGTGCACCCACAGCAAGTTCACTGATGATACAAAACTTAGGGGGGTGGCTAACAGTCTGTCAGGCTGTGCTTCAATCCAACAAGATCTGGACAGGCTGAGTGCTATACAAAGGCTAGCCACATGAAGTTCAATAAGGACCTGATTAATCAGGGGATATGATTAATGTATACAAATATCTGAGGGGTGGGTGTCAAGTGGATGGGGCCAACCTCTTTTTGGTGGCCAGCAGCAATAAGACAGGGAGAGCAGTGGCTACAAACTGGAATATAGAAGGTTTCATCTCAACATGAGGAGAAACTTCTTTACAGTGAGGGCTGCAGAGCAGTGGAGCAGGCTGCCCAGAGAGGTTGTGGAGTCTCCTTCTCTGGAGACTTTCCAAACCCACCTGCATGCATTCCTGTGTGAACTACATAGGGGATCTTGCCTTGGCAGGTGGATTGGACTTGATGATCTCTGGAGGTCCCTTCCAGCCTCTAAGGTTTTGTGAACTGGACACAATATTCCAAATGTGGCCTCACCAGGGCAGAGCAGAGGAGGAGGAATACCTCTCTTGACCTCAAGGCCAGATTGGATGAGGCCTTGAGTAACCTGTACTAGTGGGAGGTGTCCCTGCCTATGGCAGGGGGTTGGAACTAGATGATCCTTGAGGTCCCTTCCAACCTTACCATTCTATGATTCTATGACCTACTAACCCTTTCTAATACTCCCCAGTATGCCACTGGTCTTCTTGGCCACAAGGGCACGTTGCTGGCTCATGTGTATCTTAGGTGTCTGTGAGACACAACTGCAGTTTCACAAGTGTAAAAGATAAAATGAGTACAGGAATGTCATTTTCCAAACATTTGTATTTATTAGGCTGAAAATTAATACTTTTCACTATTGTAGTATGTGGGAAGCAAATTAATTTCCAAGATATATAAAACCTCTCTGAGAGATTTGAGTATATGTGAATGAAGCAACAATCAGGAACGAGTAAGATGATTTCATCATTTTCATCCCTCTCCAGTTTCAATCCCTGGTCTTGTATCTAGCTTGATGCATATAGATAAGACAATGAACTGTTGTCAAGCTGGACTTAAGAAGCATCAGTACGAATATTCAGGCATAGGATGTGTTGCTCACAGATGAGCACATAGAATCTCAGAATCAGTCAGGGTTGGAAGGGACCACAAGGATCATCTAGTTCCAACTCCCACCCTCAATGGGCAGAGATGCTCTACCCTAGATCAGGCTGTCCAGAGCCTCATCCAGCCTGGCCTTAAACTCCTCCAGTGATTTTTAGAGCCTTGGAAAATCTTTTATTGGGATTGTTCCCTGCTCCAGGCACGTTTTGCATGGAATCCCTGACTTGCAGCAACATACAACAATAGCTTTATTCCGGACTATACCAAGCCAGTCCTGGATTTGGTGAGGATTCGTGATGGTGATGATCATGACATCATCTAGCAGTGCTTATGGAGTCCACCTTGTGGCCCAGCCTGATTTAGAGGTCCCAACCCAGTCATGACACTGCTCTGCTCTGCTCTGCGATCCCTCTGCCCCAAACAAGGCACATTTCAAGGCTTGCCTGGGCAACTGGTGTTATTGGTGCCACTGGTACAGCCTTGCTGCAACCCAGGACAGCAAAACCTGGCAGAAGGGTCACAGTTGGGGTAGCTCTACCAACAGGGCATCCTGGCACCAGCATTGTCAGTGGGTGCCCATGGCTGCTGGGCACCTGCTGGTGTGATTGGGAGTAGGGACCCTTGGACACTTTGTTATTGCTCTTCTGCTGGCAGCAGCTGTGTGGGTGTCTGATCAGGTCGGTTTTCTTCTGGAGGGTATTACCACAGTCTGCACAGCTTTACAGCTTCTCCCCGTTGTGGATGTGGCAGTGACTATTAAGCTGTGAACCGGTGGTAAACTCAGACCCCACCTGGAGTCCTGTGTGCAGTTCTGGAGCCCTCAGCACAGGAAGGACATGGAAGTGTTGGAGCGGGTCCAGAGGAGGGCCACAAAGATGATCAGAGGGCTGGAGCAGCTCTGCTGTGAGGACAGGCTGAGGGAGTTGGGGCTCTGCAGCCTGGAGAAGAGAAGGCTTCCAGGAGACCTTCTATTAGCCTTCCAGTATCTGAAGGGGACCTACAGGAAGGCTGTGGAGGGACTATTGACAAGGTCTTGCAACGACAGGACAAGGGGCAATGGGTTTAAACTGTCAGAGGGGAGATTTAGACTGGATGTTAGGAGGAAGATCTTTCCAGTGAGGGTGATGAGGCACTGAACAGATTGTCCAGGGAGGTTGTGGCTGCTCCCTCCCTGGAGGTGTTCAAGGCCAAATTGGATGAGACCTTGAGTAACCTGTACTAGTGGGAGGTGTCCGTGCCTATGGCAGGGGGTTGGAACTAGATGATCCTTGAGGTCCCTTCCAACCTTACCATTCTATGATTCTATGATTCTTACCACAGTCACTGCAGCTGCATGGCTTCTCCCCCATGTGGATGAGGCTGTGACTCTTAAGGCCACGACATCTCATTGTTACAGTTAGTGTGGAGTATCCTGCATGCCATCCACCCGCTGTTGTCCAAAAAGGCATTGAGCCTTTTGTAAATCCTGTGTCATACTGAGCTCTTCTGTGATTATAAATATTTTAGATACCAAGGGGCATTTCAAAGAGCAGTAGACAGGTATGGTTAAGTACTGGAGTCATGACCTTAGAAAATATCAGTATAAACCTTTAGAAAGAATGTAAGGCTCAAGTAAATTGGTTAAAGGTAGGTATTGGTGCTGCTCGAAACACGTAAAAGCATCTGGGCATCTATCTGCAGTTTGCAGAAATGGTAGGAGACCTGAGCCTTTCCTGATCAACAGTAACAGAGAAGACAGGATACACTAAGGCATCCCAAAGGGCAGTGCATATCTGTGCTTGTCAGATAGACTGAGCCTCTGGACAGTATAGGTAATGGAGCTTAGAGTAATTTAGCTGACCAGCTGCTATGGAAGACAGGAATTTGTTTAAATGTAGTATCTTATGCTGTTTCAGGCATTGCTCCAGAAAAGCAGAGGTTTCCTGTATGTCTTACCATGCAAATGTCCCAGAAATACAGTGACATTAAAAATTAAATGCTTGAGTCTTGAGCTTCATCCATTTTTATGCATCTCAAGTGTGCTTGACTTACTGTCTAGGCTTTAATAACTATTACAGCAGCTTAGGCATGCAGGTCACACACAGACATCTACGTACTGTGCTATCTAAATTTATTCTTGATCCAGTTACTACCCAAAGTCATGCTGCTGGCAGTGACAACAAGAGTATGTAGCTCTAAAATGCTACTGATGGTTTAGCACTCTGTCTTACCTCAACTCCTAATGTTGACTTGGAAGGACTCAGATCTTTTCTCACATCTGCTAATAACACTTGGGTGTCTGGATGCTCTCAAGCATTCCCAGTTGCTTCAGGTATTGCTTATAGCAATAAAAATTTTCATTTTAAAAATTTGTTTTCAGGAACCCTCTTTCATGGGGTGGTGCTGAAGGTGGATTTTTGAGCTAGAAGCAAAAAATAAAATCCAGACAATGGTGTTCATGTTCTTTAGTAAGCTCTGAATGCTCTGAACAGGTTGCTAATGGAGGTTGTGGATGCCCCCTCTCTGCAGTTGTTCAAGGCCAGGTTGGGTGAGGCTTTAAGCAATGTGGCCTAGCAGAAGGCCTCCCTGCCTGTGGTGGTGGGAGGGTTGGATTTTTAAGGTTCCTTCCAACTTAAACCATTCTATGAATCCATGAACAAAGGCCTTTACTTGCAAATCTATGGAGTCATTTTATTTTAAATATTTTCCTATCGGTTTTGTTCCCATCTTCCCACATGCTTACTTCCGACCACACTGTAGTTGCATTTATCCTAATTCCATGTTATAATAGTAAACCTAGAACATTTCCAAGTAGCAAAAGACATCAGTGGATTGCTCTCTGAGGATCTTCTGTTGTGCCTTCTTCAGAATTGTGTCTCCATTTGTGTACTGTTTTCTTTTCGAGCTGTATATATAAGTGATGATGAATTGAAGCAGGATTTCTGCTGTCTCAACATGTTGACAGAGGTGGTGGAGTGTTACTTAGAAAACTACCAACTAAAAGTGAGGGCTGAGTTTAGTTCATTAGAAAACCTGGGGGAATCTGCTCAGTTCATCTCATGTAGAGTGAAAGGTAAGAAGGATATCACAGAAAATGTTTGAATGGGTGTTCACCAGCTGCTGAAGCCAGTGAAGTCTTTTCAGTTCTAACACATGCTCTCAGAAACAGCTTTATTTTGGGAGCACTCCCATCTATATCTGCACATATATACTTAGGGGGAATTGATTGTTCTATATTTTAGTTTTCAGCAGCTGTCCAAAATGGTATTGTCAACACCCCAAATTTCAAATAGATCCAGTCTTTAATGTTTCCATTTCTCTAAATGTTAACATAAAAGCATCATTGGGAAGTTCAGAGTTTATTGATTTTTTAAATTTTTTTTTTTTACACTATTTTCTTATCTAATATGACTGCTTTGCAGAACAGAACATTTTTTGGTTGTTATTTTCAGCTGCCATCCCTAAGAAACCAAAGTTCTGGGAAAGCAAACCAAGTGCTCTGTTTTTCCATACTTTGTCATGGTTATTAACATCATTGTGGGGCTTACTTAGCCTCTTAACTTCGGTTGTGCTAAACCATCTTCTTCAGAGCCCATGGCACTACTGCTGTTAATGAGTTCATACTGATGTAAAGCGTTGGAATGGTTCTGGTGTAGAAGGGAGAGAATTTGTTGGTTCCCACAGCTAGGCAGGCTCTGAAGGGTGTCAGCCTAGGTCTGGGCAAAAGTTATCATGGAAGTAGCTAAATATGACTGAGCTGTACACAGGGAAGAAGTCTATTGAGTAAGAACTTGGCCTCTTTCACCATGTTGGTGTTACAAGCCACTTTTGAAAGAGTTTGTACTAGAGGGGTTTTCCTGCAATGTGTATTAGCTTTTACAAAACAGCTACCACTGCACTTGCATCTCTGTAACTTTGATCAGGCTTTCCAAAACTTCTGCACAAAGAGTTGGATCACGTTAATCTTGCTTTCCCTACTCAGGTGACAGCTCTTTGTTGTCTTTCTGTCAGAACTCATTGTGCATATGCTGCCTCTGCAGGGTTGTTGCATCAGACTTCTCTCCTTCTGGAGTATGATGAGTCCAACCTACTGCTTCACCCGGCCTCTCACTTAGGGATTCCTGACTATGCTGATTTTTGAGCCTGAATTCTTTGCCTTTTGAAATTTTGTATTGCTATTGCAATTGCTGGATTTGTGTCATCTTGGGTGAAAGTTTTTTTTTTGTATTTAATATATATTTATTGACACTTCACATTCTCTTCCTCTCTAAGCAATTTTCTTGCAAGTCACTGCTATGCCTTGCCTCCAGACATCTTTCCTGGCACAGAGGCCAAGTCTTGCTCTGTTCTTGGCTTTCTGTTTTAGACTAAGTCATGCCATGGGCTGTTATTTATGCTCTGTTTCGCTTGTTCAAAGCACCAATATATCATAAATGCATACCTGAATTAAATGTATTCTAGAATCTCACATTTCCACTTGTTTTGTTGAACCCAGTTGGCACAGCTGATCTTAAATGAAGAGAATCAGGGGGAATTTTAGAACTCAGCTGACAGTGATGCTGATAAGAAAAGGTGCCTGTGTCCAGAGGAGTTAACTCAGAAGCAGAACAAGGTATGGTCAGTTGTTGTGCTTTCTGTTTCTTGTGGCAAGAAAGAAAATCCATTGGAAGGCTTCCTGAAACAGATGTACCTTGGTACAGTAGTCCCATAGATGACAGTAACAATGATGTCTTAAAGATCGCATGCAACAGTGGCACAACAGCCTGGAGCCAGCCAGGGGACCCTTCTGAACACAAACACAACAGTTACAGGCACTGTAAATCCCTGATGAGCTCCCTATTGTTTTGATAGACCCAAACCAACCATGAGCTCCCGTGCCTGATGCCCACGTACATGAAGTTTGCAAGCAACAACTTGTAGTGCATTTTTGATCTGCCAGCAAGATGAGAGCTTTTACTCTACTCAGTTATCTCACGCATTCACTCTCTCGCTCCCCCCTCCCAGTGCTATTTTCACCAGGTCAGGCATAAAGTTTTATTGGTTGATGCTGCAGTTATTAGTCCTATGAAATGCTAACTGAGGTCCCTGAGCAACCCCTGCAGTGTTTTTATAAGTCTCTCTTACATTTTTCCTAAACTTTGTTAGTGAGGTGCTATCATCCAGCCATTGGCAGCCTGTTGGATTTATAACTAGCACAGTCTAATGTTCATCTCAATCCTCTATGCTTCTTTGACTAGCTCATCTGCAAGCGTAGCCTCGCTCTTGCTTAATTCATGACTAATCACTGTTCTCTGCAGCCCTCTGAGGAGCTCCTGGATTGACTAGGGTTTTGAAATATTTAACTTGTGTTGCAAAGACAGTGGCAAAGGGGCTCCAAGCATGTACTGGAGGAACACCTGCAGATACTGGCCTGTCCTTCCCTCAAGGCAGCTGATGTCATCTACCTGGACCTGAGTAAAGCATTTGACTCTGTCCCACATGACATCCTGGTCACCAAACTGGAAAAACACGGACTTGATGGATGGACCACTCGCTGGATAAGGAATTGGCTGGATGGTCGAACCCAGAGAGTGGCGATCAACGGCACAATGTCCACCTGGAGACCAGTGACAAGTGGTGTCCCTCAGGGGTCAGTGCTGGGACCAGTGCTGTTTAACATCTTTGTCAGTGACATGGACAGAGGAATGGAGTGCACCCTCAGCAAGTTTGCAGATGACACCAAGCTGTGTGGCACAGTCGACTTGCTAGAGGGCAGGGATGCCATCCAGAGGGACCTGGACAGGCTGGAGAGTTGGGCCCAGGCCAACCTGATGAAATTCAATAAGGCCAAGTGTAAGGTCCTGCACCTGGGTAGGCACAATCCCAAGCACAAATACAGGCT
>VWZE01008267.1:27195-43326 GCA_013396675.1 Eubucco bourcierii
CAATTTGACTGAAATATTCCCTCCAATTTGACTGAAATATTCCCTCCAATTTGACTGAAATATTCCCTCCTCCACCATGCATTATGTCCCACCAAGCAGGAGTTAATAGTACTCCATTTATACAGCAAATTAGTTTTCATTGGTGATGACACAGCATACTCAAGAAACTCTGCCCCCACTTCCATTTTTTCCTATTCTTCCAATGTGATTCACCCTCCTACATGATTTTTTTTTTCCTCCATTGTCTCATAAATAATTTCTCTTAATCTACATCAAGGAAACGTAATACTGCAAACTGCTGCTTTTGTGCTGTAGTTACTATTAATAAGCCACTGGCGCTCTCATCAGCGCATCCTGATTTTTCCCTTGTGAAATGTAACATTCAATTTGTTTAAAAAAAAAAAAAAAAGAGAGAGAGAGAGAGATACAGATCAGGCATTTATAGTTTCTCATAACTCGAGCAGGATCTCAGATCTGTCCTTTCTTTGAGTCCATTAGTAGAAGTGATTCCATGTGCGCACTGTTTTCAAGGCAAACATCACTGCTCTGCAGTGAGGTTCTTGGTCATGTAGTAGAAGCAGCGTGAGACCAGCTGAAACAACATTCGTGTTCTCAGCTTTCTTTTTGGGATCTGGAAGGGATGCTGCATGGAAAAAGGAGGTCCAGTAGCCTGGGACTGTTGCTGCATCCAGTTCTGGTATCCCCATCATAAGAAGGACATGGAACTGTTGGAGCAAGTCCATAGGAGGACCACAAAGATGATCCAAGGGTTGGAACTCAGCTTCCTCCCCAGTTTGGGACATGGGAGAGATGCTGCATGGAAAAAGGAGGTGCAGTAGCCTGGGGCCGTCGCTGTGTCCAGTTCTGGTATCCCCATCATAAGGACACAGAACTGATGGACTGAGTCTATAGGAGGACCACAAAGGTGATCTGAGGGTTGGAACTCCTCTGCTGTGAGGATAGGCTGAGGGAACTGGAGCTGTTCAGCCTAGCAAAGACATTCTGGGGGGGCCTTATAGCTGCCTTCCAACACCTGAAGGCATCCTGTAGGAAGGCAGGACAGACTGCCTTTTTGTAATCCAGATCCTTTGCAGCAATTGAACAATGCTTAAATAACTTCTATAAAGTCCTTGGAAGCAAAGAGTTGGATGAGAAAAAGTAACAACAGAGGATTTGGAAATGCAACAAAACTGGGTTATTAGGAGGGATTAAACTTCTTTGTGAGCCTTGGATTTTTTTCAGCTTCAGTCTTAACTGGATTATTGAAAAAAACTTCAGGAAGGTCAAAGGTTCACCAAGAAACTATGAAGCTGTGGAAGGGCCATCTGCTGCTGGAAGATACAGATTCTCCTTCCAAATTACAGCAGCAGGTGCTGCAAGCAAAATTACCTTTATTTATTATGCTGAGCAGTTTTCAGAAAGACCCAGGTTGTGGCTCCCAGACTGCATATGGGATGTAAGAAATCACCATCGTACCACAATGCTGCTTCTGCTGCACGCTTTATCTTCTTTCTGATACCATCTTAACTCTAGGCTGTTGGTGTCCTAGCAACGTTCCTAATCTTTAGAAATAAACTTAATCAAAGTTAGAAAGAGAGATTTTCTAAATTATTTATTCCTGATGAGCAATGACTTCTTACTATGAGCAACCACTGCCTCTGCTTTAAAGAAGGCTGCACTTATTTTTGCCCTGAAAAGTGTATGCACTGCTTTTACTGTCTCAGCTTTTTTCATCATCTGTATCTTTCTCAGAACCTGAACATCCCAGTGATATGTTAGCACTGGTGACGCTGCAACATTCTATTCTGAAATGCTAAAACAGATGAAGCTACTCTTGTAATAGTAAACAGTCATTTCCTTTGGGATACTGAACTCATTCAGAGACCAAATTGTTTTAGTCTATGTCTCCATCCATTCATCCATCTCTCTATACTTTAAAGAGCTGTTACAAAGCAACTGCAGAATTAACCTTTAGACCTTACCCTGGATGGAAGTGTAGGCAGATGACATCATTCCAGTGAGGGTACCAACACAAATACTGTTGTGATGGTTTGGGAATTACCCACCCCCCACCCTGAAAAAATCACCCAGACTAGTCTCAGCTGGATGGAAGTTAAGGAATGAAGCTATGGATGTCAGGAGGAAGTTGTTTGCAGTGAGGGTGGTGAGACACTGGCACAGGTTGGCCAGGGAGGTTGTGGCTGCTCCCTCCCTGGAGGTGTTGAAGGCCAGGTTGGAGGAGGCCTTGAGTGAGCTGTACTAGTGGAAGGTGTCCCTGCCTATGGCAGGGAGTTGGAACTGGATGATCTTTGAGGTCCCTTCCAACCTTACCATTCTATGATTCTATATTTACAGCTTAGCACAATACACAAGCATATATACACATATACACACACACACTACACAGTTACATACAGAAATATGCATGTTAAAGGTAATACAGAAACACAAAATCTCTCCCTGCCAGGAGGATCCCAACCCAAACCTCCCCCTCCACCTTGTCCCCCTTTTCCCTCCCTTCAGCAATAACCAGACCTGTATATCTGAAATGATAAATCTGGAGAGATCTGAGATGAGATGTCCAAAAGACCACAAGGAAGTTAGAGGAAAGAAAGGGTTAGGTAAGATTAGAGTTATGGCAGAAGCAACCACAGACTGCCAGAGTGAAAAGGAGCAGACCAACAACTACTGAGAACTAACTCAGCAGTCTGTGAGCAGTAAGTGCCTTATCCATATTTTAACCAGCTGCACTTCTTAGCAGCAGAATGAGTGATAGAGGTTACAGTTGGCGTTTTTCTTTCTTCTCAGCTAAGGATTTAATTTCTCTCAGTAAAACATTCCAATTAGCCCCAAACCAGCACAGGTGTGCTCAACTGTCAATGAGGGACTGGCTATCAGATGGTTGATGCTACTGTTGCTCTGATTCAGTCACCAGTTTCTCTATGAATCTTAATCAAAATAAGGCAAACTAAACTGGCAGGAAGGGTCAAAAGCAGAGATGAAAGCTCCAGAGGTTCACTTGATTTAGTAGATGACACAAATGTAGACAAAACACAGTGGAGGTTGAAACATTTTGCTTAAAAAAAAAAAAAAAAAAAAAAAAAAAAGTTGATTGCAATTAAATCATTAACCCCATCAACAAATTCAGAACAGAGCCCAAATTAGGAAAAGACAAGGATCAATGAGACAGGTTAAATGGAGTAAATGAATCTCTAAAGTATGTTAGACAACTTCATCTGTAAAATGTGGGCTTTGCTGATTGCTGAAACTATCTTAGAACCTTTAGTGGTTGCCTTTGAGCAGCTATGATGGGTAGATAAGCAGGGGAGAAAAACAAACATTGTCTTTATGAAATGAAAAAGGAAAGGGAAAGGGAAAGGGAAAGGGAAAGAGAAAGGGAGGGAAGGGAAGGGAAAGAAAATTAAAATTATAAAAAAAGAAAAAGATAAAAAGAAAAAATAAAAATAAAATTAAAAAGAGAAAAAAGAAAAAGAAAAACAATCAAAGAGAAAAACAAAAATTAAAAAAAAAAAAAGAAAAAGAAAATGAAAATGAAAATGAAAAAGAAAAAGAAAAAGAAAGAGAAAAAATCTGGGAATAATGACCCAGTCAGGCTTCTTTCAAATACTGAAAGACATCAGTACAGATGATTAAAGAATAAATTTGAAAATCTTCCAGAAGCAAGATAAGAGAGTGCCAGAGTGGTTTTGTCAATAGCAATTTGTCAAGCTGATTTCCTGTCCTGCAGTGTAGTTGGCCTAGTTGATAAGGAATCCATTATTATTAGATGTTTTAGCTTCAGAAAGGGTAGAGGGCAATATGGTCTCGTTTATGGTTTTAGGGTACCCTTTAAGAGCTGTTAGCATTGAGAAGTCTAACAACAATATGACATATTTTCAGAATTTTAGTTATTTCTTTTTCAATGCAAATAATTTGAATTTGCAATTGCCATGTGCCCAGGAATGGCCTTAGGCACTACTGGGAACAAGGTTAGAATTCCCTCATCTTTTCATTAGAAAAATGGTCTAAAATCAATTATATAAAATTAAATGAGAAAGATAATTTCAGGAAATACATGGACAAAAAGAAAATCACAAAATCACAGAATGTTAGGGGCTGGAAGGGCCCTTGAAAGTTCATCCAGTCCAACTCCTCTGCCAGAGAAGGATCACCTATACAAGATCACACAGGAACAGATCCAGGTGGGTCTTGAATATCTCCAGAGAAGGTGACTCCACAACTCCTCTGGGCAACCTGTTCCAATGTGCCACCACCCAATAAGTGCACAGAAAAGAACTGGGAAAGCAGTGAAGCCTTAAGCCAGAAGAAAAGGATCTGGGGCCAGCATGACATATATACAAATACAGGCCGGGCAGTGCCTGGTTGGAGAGCAGCTCGGAGGAGAGGGACTTGGGGGTGCTGGTGGACAAGAAGCTCAACATGAGCCAGCAGTGTGCACTTGTAGCCCAGAAAGCCAACCAGAGCCTGGGCTACATCAAGAGAAATGTGACCAGCAGGTCGAGGGAGATGATTCTCCCCGCTCTGCTCCTCTCTGGTGAGACCCCACCTGGAGTACTGCATCCAGTTCTGGAGCCCCTGGGACAAGAGGGATGTGGAGATGCTGGAGTGTGTCCAGAGAAGGGCCACGAGGATGCTCGGAGGGCTGGAGCTGCTCTGCTGTGAGGACAGACTGAAAGAGTTGAGGCTGTGCAGTCTGAAGAAGAGGAGGCTCCCAGATGGCATTCTTGTGGCCTTGCAGTATCTGAAGTGGGCTACAAAAAATCTGGGGAGGGACTTTTTAGGCAAGCAATACTGATAACAGCAGATGTAGAAAGCAGAAGTGAATGCTCTGCTTTTTCCAGAAAAGACAATGCCATACAACTAATTTTATTGTAGGGAAGGCAACGTTTAGTTGTTTACCATGCCCAGTGTGGGACAAAGTGAGAAGACAAAAAAAAAAAAAAAGGTTTGTTATGAAGCTGGGTAAATTGAGGCGAGCTATTAGGCAAAGATTTCTAACTGTGAGGGGATTGAAACAGCAGCATGAGTTATGTGGGGAAAAGGCTGGCATCGTTAAATTGGCATAACTTAAAATCTTCATTAGAAGATCTAAAAAAACTGTTGGACAGTAATATGTCAGGGGTCACCAAGTACACTTGGGCTAGGATGCACTTTTACAAGAAAAGCCTGGAGCTGCAGACATCCTTGGAAGCTTATGAATCCAACCTGAAGGTAACACAAGAACAGACTGAGCCTTTTCAGGTACCAAAGAGAGATTAAATTAATTTGTCTTTTTTTCCAGCAGTGCTCCTTCGTATACCTTAATGAAAGAATCTTTACGATACTCTCGTGCTCTGTGCAGGATTCTAGGCTGTCAGTGTGAACTCAAAGCTTCTAAGGAAATGCAGTAGTTAAAACAGGACACAGATTTTTTAAGGTTGCATCCTTCAGTTTGAATGCCTACCTGTATTTTACTATGGCTTTAGTGGAAGTGTCTCCATGGGTCAGAAACTGTATTTTGCTATTCAAACAAACAGTGCCCAGAAACAAGAAGTTTACTGTTAGAGCTTGGGCAACATTTTACAAATAAATGCAACAGGAAAATGCTGTTCATAATGGAGGTGGATTTGCTCGTTTCCCTCCTCTCTAATTAAACGATTTATCACACCAGTGTCATGGTAGGCCTAAGCAGGCCAAAATAGGCTTATACATGTTCTGGCTTGCCCAGACATGTTTTTCTGCTCTCCCTCCTGTTTTGGGGAGAAGCAACCACGGGAAAGAGGACAAAGAACCTGGAGCTGCTGAGTCTGAGGACCCTGGCCATTTGCATCCTGTGGTAAAAAAAGTACACAGGCTCAGCTTGTGTCTGCCTTGTGCAAGGCCTGAGTTCTGCCCTAAAAAGAGTAAAGCAAGCCTTTGACTTCACACAATATGGCCAAGCTTGGCTAACTGCCATTCCAATTGGCTGTTCTGTGTCCAAAGGCCCATTAGTCTCAGGTTGTATTGATAAAAGGAGATGAGCAGGTAACACAATGGGCTCTGCCCTCCATGCGATCAGCCTGCACAGCCAGCGTGACACCGCGCTGAGACTGCACATGGCATTGCATCCTGCCTGCACCTGAAAGCCTCCTGCCAAGACAGGGAGTCCTGGAGATACACAGATCACCCAGAGGAGATCAGGACCAGGTCAGAGATTGTCTGNGTAATTCACCATTGCCTTCTGCCATAAGCAGAAAGGAGCAACTTGAGTCCATCTAGTGGGCAAGTGGAGCATTGACCGCAAGCAGTACACTGACCACAAAGCCTTCTCTTCCAGTTCAACTGAGTTCCATTAATGTTGTATATAATTGCTAATTTTTGCTAGATCCTGTGTTATTATCTGTATAAATTTTCCATGACCAATACCAAGAACCGAGTATTATTAAAATTAGTGATTGGGGTGGCAAGATTTCTGAATATTGAATATTAATAAACAATATTGATCTTTAAATATAATCTCACATCAATTAATTCACCCTTCATTACAACCAGGGTCCATAAGGTTGCTGTTCTGGTAGCTGTTGATTTGCTGACTGTGTTCTGGCAGGGCTGAACACCACAGCCAAATGAGATTGTTTGTGTGAAAAAACTAGTACTCAGGGTCTGACCTCTACCTCCTCTCATCTGGGTCACAGAGGTACTCATATGGATGGTGTACTCAAATGGGTGGCGAAGTGAATCATGTTGAAAACCAGATGGGAGATATACGAACAATCCTTACTCTTCCCAGACCCTTGTCCTCTTTCTGGGTAGCTACATGAAATGAGGGACACTCTTCTTGAGGGTTTTTATTGAGCAGATGTGTAGGTCTGCTTGGAGAATGCCCACAGGAAGAGGATCCCCTGGGTAAGAGAGCCAAACAGCCTTTTTGGGCTTGGATAGGAGCTTGGGCTGTTTCTGGGTAGTTGCATGAAATGAAGGACACTCTCCTGGAGGGTTTTTGTTGAGCATATGAGTAGGTCTGCTTAGAGAATGCCCACGAGAAGAGGATCCCCTGGGCAAGAGGGCCAAACAGCCTTTCTGGGCTTGAATAGGAACTTGGGCTTATACAGCCTCAGAGTTCTCAGTGTTTGTCTTGTTTTTTATGTCCACACATTGAAAATTAGCTGAAGGAAATAGTAGCCAGCAGCAGGGCAAAGCAGTTGCTGGAAGAGGATTTTGTCAGACACTCAGTGCTTGATGCAAGCACTTGAGTGCTTTTCTATGTCAGGCTCCAAGTACGTAAATACATAGATGATATTAAAGTCCTTGATCCTCTTTAGCAATGACCTAAGAGAACTCTTGAGATGCTGTTCTAACATTTTAGAAAATACTTGAGTGCACATTTGACAGACATCCACCTGCAGAGAACCTGTGATTTTCTTTGCTCTTATCACATCAGTGCAAAAGCCACAGCTCAGGGCTGTGTTTCTCAGTGTACAGTGCAGCTTGTTGTTTGGAGAGGTCTGAGTTGGCACTGCGTGAGCTCCTACATCATTGTGGCAAAACAGAACGTCAGCTTTTAATCCAGAAGTGGTAGAGCTTTGCTGAGTTGTTTGTGTACCTTTCTGAAACAAGCTCGAGGGTCTTCTACTGCACACGATGTGGAGAGGTCCTCAGAGTCCCAGTGCCCAGGTCCCTAGCTGTGATTAGCTGGGAGCAATCTTCCCCTACACATTGTACTGCACACAGAAACTAGTAATTGTTTCTAACCTCACTGGAGGTGAAACATGTTTCCAGATTTACAAGGTCTTGCCATCAGTTTACAAGCATTAGGTAAGAGGTAAGGAACAATTAGAAGGTCAGAGGGACTTTCCAAATGTGTGTTTAGGGCCAATGTGTAAGATTCTGAACCACCAGTGTGCCCAGGTGGCCAAGAAGGCCAATGGCTTCCTGGCCTGGATCAGGAATAGTGTGGCCAGCATGGCCAGGGAGATTATTCTGCCCCTGCACTCAGCAGTGATTAGGGCACACCTTGAGTGCTGTGTCCAGTTCTGGAACACTCAATTTAAGAAAGGTGTTGAGGTGCTTGAATGTGTCCAGAGAAGGGCAGCAAAGCTGGTGAGGGGCCTGGAGCACAGCCCTGTGAGGAGAGGCTGAGGGAGCTGGGGGTGTGCAGTCTGCAGAAGAGGAGGTTCAGGGCAGACCTCATTGCTGTCTACAGCTACCTGAAAGGAGGTTGTAGCCAGGTGAGCGTTGGTCTCTTCTCCCAGCCACCCAGAATAAGAGGACACAGTCTCAAGCTGTGCCAGGGCAGGTTTAGGCTGGATATTGGGAAGAAAATCTTCACAGAGAGATTGTCATTGGAATGGGCTACCCAGGGAGGTGGTGGAGTCTCCATCCCTGGATGTGTTTAAGACCAGGCTGGATGAGGCACTTAGTGCCATGGGTTAGTTAATTAGAAGGGTTAGGTGATAGGTTGGACTCTATGATCCTAGAGGTCTTTTCCAACCTGGTTAATTCTGTGAATGATTCTGAAGATTTCAAAGCTATTTTTGAACCTGGTTCTTGAGTTAGATCCTTATTCCTTAAACAGGCTAGAGACTGGGTAAGGTGTGTTTGCTTTCTAAGAGCTTTGAGTGGTTGAGTTAGGCTGTATCAAAAATAAATGAAGGAAAATGTGACCAGGAAAAAAACTTTAAGGGATAGAAGTGACAAGGGATGATGATTTATTTTCCCTTCAGAAAGATGTTACCTTTACATGGAAATAGTTTGTATGTAAAGGATTTTCTGCTGCATTTCTGTTTATCTATTATACCATATAGAAAGACAATGTATATTAGCACATTTAATAGGTGCTTTGCAGAGGAAGAAGAATTAGATCTGAATTTCTATCCCAAAGTTTTTGGAAAGTGTTCATTTAAGAAATGTGTTTAACACATAGATTGTTGATAAAAAACAGTAAATCAGGGTGTTTCGTAGAAGTAGTAAGAAAAAACACAGTGACAATGAAGATAAAACTCTGAAAAAAGAAGAGTGAGACAGAAAAAAGGGACAAGAAGACAAAGTGAAATGAGAAAAAACAAATAGGAAGTTTGGGAAAAATACATGTCAAAACCAGCAGTGCTATTCTTTACTAAGAAGTGCAGTAAGAAGAGAATGTCTTCCAGCTAAACAGCTTGTGTTTGGCTACAGGACACTGCTTATTCCAGTTGTGAAATACTGTCAGGCAGTGTGTGTGTGTTTGTGTGTGTGTGTGTTTGTGTTCAGGACTGCAGCCTCCAAATCTGGTAAAACCCACTAGGATGTATTGTTGACCAGAGCTAAGTCAATGCAAAGACTATGAGAGTGGAATTCATCTGCTCACACCTAGGTATCCACATCTGGCTGTTCATATGAGATAAAGAACGTTCTATGGCATAAAGAAAAATGGGCCATGCTGGAGCGTAACATAGAATCATAGAATTGCCAGGGATGGAAGGGACCCCAAAGATTATCTAGCTCCAACCCTGCCTGCCATGGGCAGGGACACCTCACGCTAGATCAGGTTACTCAGAGTCCCATCCAGCCTGGCCTCAAAAACTTCCAGGCTTCCACCTACAACCTTGGGCAACTTGTTCCAGTGTCTCACCACCCTTGTCGTGGTAGGCCTAAGCAGGCCAAAATAGGCTTGTCCGTGTTCTGGCTTGCCCAGACATGTTTTCCTGTTCTCCCTCCTTCTGTTTGTGAAGAAGCAATCACAGGAAAGAGGACAAAGAACCTGGAGCCACTGAATCTGAGGACTGTGGCCTGCCCAGGCTTGTTTGCATCCTGTGGAAAAGAAGGTACACAGGCTCAGCTTGTGCCTGCCTTGTGCAAGGCTGTGTGCTGCCCTAAAAAGGTAAAGCAAGCCTATGGCTTCACCTAATGTGGTTGGGCTTGGCTAACTGCCATTCTGATTGTCTATTCTGTGTCCAAAGACCCATTAGTCTCAGGCTGTATGGATAAAAGGAGATGAGCAGGTGACACAACCTGCTCTGCCCTTCTATCTACTCTGCCATTGTATCCATGCCTGCTGCTTGCTACTGCCTTATTATATCCTGAACTGCCTGGAAACTGCCTACCAAGAGTTTCCCAAGAACAGACTCTAAATGCCTGCACGCCGTTGGCCTGCACAGCCAGCGTGACCCTGTGCTGAGACTGCACATGGCATTGCATCCTGCCTGCACCTGAAAGCCTCCTGCCAAGACAGGAAGTCCTGGAGATACACAGATCATCCAGAGAGATCAGGACCAGGTCAGAGATTGTCTGCCTCCTTTCCCCAGCAGCCTGGGAAGAATCAGAAGTCTCAGTGGCTGACAAGACAGTAACAGAATTCCCTGAGAGCGTTTGGGTACTGTCTGAAGCAGTAGTCAGCCCTACCAGTCGGGAGATACTTTGTGAGTAAATACTTCAAGCCTCTTGTAATTCACCATTGCCTTCTGCCATGAGCAGAAAGGAGCTCCCTGAGTCCATCTAGTGGGCAAGCGCAGTATTGACTGCAAGCAGTACACTGACCTCAGGAACTTTCTCTTCCCGTTCAATTAATGTTATATATTACTGCTAATTATTTCTAGATCCTTTGTTATTATCTGTATAAAGTTTCCATGACCATGTAAAGAACCAATTATTATTAAATTTAGTGGTTGGGCTTGCGAGAGTTCTGAATATTGAATATTAATATAGTAATCTTTGAAAAGCAATAAATAATCAGTAGTAATAAACAAATCAATAATTTGATAAATACAAATAAAAAATTAATAATAGATTAATAATAAAACAATATTAATGTTTTCAAATAATGTCTCACGTCATTTGCACACCCCTCCATAACAACCCTCATAGTGAAGAGCTCCTTCCTGATATCCAATCTGAACCTACTCACTTCTGCTTTTACTCCATTCCCCTGGTTTTATCAGTACCCAACATTCTAAAATGTTCCTCACCGTATTTCTTCAAGGCTCCCTTCAGATACTGGGAGGCCACAATAAGATCTCCTCGGACCCTTTTTCTCCTCTCTAACTAAAGGTTTCAGAAATTACAATATGAAAGGGTGTTTTTACTCCATAAATTGCAAGTGGAATCTAAGATACCTGGATAGAAATCTAAATTTAAGTAAAGACAAACTTCAGCACCCTGCCTTCATCAGGCTTTGGCATGGTTTGAAGGAAAAGCTCTGTGTGACATTTTGTTAAAATACTTTTAGTCACTGCTTCCTTCTGCTTTGGCCAGTGTAAATGAACCATTACTGAATATTTATTTGTTATCATCAAAGCACAATTAAGCCTTTGGGGAGGCTGCATCTGTAAACAAATGATTAATGATTTACATTCTTCATTTCCTTTCTTCTTATATGCCCAAGCATGAATAAGGTAATCAATTTTTGTAATAAATGTTCAGTTTTGATGGAAATACACTTGATCAATCAAAGTGGCTTTTCTATTAAGTGCAGAGCTCTGTTTCGCTTCTCCTGAGCTCAGAGAATTGCTGGCAGTTCATAAGAGAATCTGGGAAACATTTTGAGAAGTACCACCCATGAGGGTGGTGAGGTACTGGAACGGGTTGCCCAGAAACTGTTCAATTAATGTTATATTATATATAACATTATATATCAAAGAATAATAGAATGGTAAGGTTGGAAGGGACCTCAAAGATCATCTAGTTCCAACCCCCTGCCATAGGCAGGGACACCTCCCACTAGTACAGGTTACTCAAGGCCTCCTCCAACCTGGCCTTCAACACCTCCAGGGAGGGAGCAGCCACAACCTCCCTGGGCAACCTGTTCAGTGTCTCACCACCCTCACTGTAAAGAACTTCCTCCTGACATCTAGTCCAAATCTCCCCTCTACCAGTTTAAACCCATTGGCCCTTGTCCTGGCATTGCAAGACCTTGTCAATAGTCCCTCCCCAATATATTATTGTGAGTTATTTCCAGATCCTGTATTATTATCTGTATAAAGTTTCCATGACCGTGCAAAGAACTGAGTATTATAGAGATTAGTGGTTGTTGTGGGGAGAGTTCTGAATATTGATAAACAATATTAATCTTTGAAAATAATATCTTGTATCAATTAATTACCCCTCCATAACAATTCTCCATTCTCTTTTGTATATCTTGAGACAGATCTGGTGACCTCTGACAGCAGTAGTTTGGAAAGCTTCTTGACCACTTCCAAAGTATGGCAGCAAGGCAGAGGCTGAAAGAAGAGTCCCCAACTTGATCCGTTCTGGCAATGAAGCCGATATTGTGAGGAAGCCTGGGTGAATAAAACTCTGACTTAATTCCAATGGGACAGATCAACTGGTGTCCTGTGACTGAGAACTAAGGTTAGCTAACTTTAACTGATCTATGGCTTGCATTGCTCTGGGTTTTCAGGGCACTGTGTGCCTATGGACTTGGTGGCCTATGTCTTTCGTCACTTAGGTATTTCTGTATCGCTTTGCTTTCCAGAGGGTGAATAAACCTCACAGGTTTAACTGTAGGCAGCCATCAAAGTATATGCAGAAAGTTTCTGCCAAATCTTGTTGGATGGGCAATGCATTCTGTATCTGAAGCTGCACTTATTTATTATCTGACTTCAAATATAGAAACTACAGACAGGTAGCAGAAACTGTTGAAGACAGAAATGAGTAGCATTTTTTGGGGTAAGGGGTACTGTTAAAAAGAAAATTGTAATTTCAGCTCCTCTTCTGCAGCTTGTCTCTGTGTTAACAGGTTTCTGACTGCTGTCAAAGTGGCAGAAGTGAGTGGACCAGCAGTGATTAGAGATGTAGGAAAAGACGATGATTAGCAAGCTCTTTAAAACCTTCTTTACATGCAATCAATAGTGTTAATGATCATTGATTTTTGTGTGGCCAGCAGAAGGCAGGCTGCTGCTATTTGCACCTTCTAGCACTGAATTAACAATTTGGCAGAAGCCAGTTGTCCTCTAGCAGCCACTGCTAAATTGCACAGGAGCTGGCAAATCTCCTTTATGTACAAGTATAGATGGGAAGTGTCATTTTTACCTAGAAAAGAGGCAAGACTTAGAGCAAAACCAGTCTATAGCATTCTAAAATGAGAGCATTTTAGCCCATGATCTCCTGTGTTGGATGACTACCTAACCTGGTAGAAAAGTAGCTTTGAAACCTGCCCTCCAAGGAATTGCTACCTAAGTTGATGATTTCTCTTGCAAGTAGGCTTAGTAAAGGGTTTAGATTATTAAATGTTTAGGCAGTAGGTTCTTAGCATGTAGATGAAACAGAACCTTAATTCTTGAGGATATAGCACTGCAAGCATCCATTGTGTGGCTCTGGAGGAGCTGCATTGTCAAATAGTCGTGGCTCTGAAAGAGGCTGAAAGTGACTTCAACTTCTTAGTCTTAAGAAGTCTGCTGTGGTACTTCTGAAGTGCATGCTGCAGATAAGGAGTCTGGGTTTTTCACAGCCTTTCTCTATGACCTTGAGTGTCTTCTCTGAACCAGACCTGCAGAGATTGATCTGGGGTGTTCCCACATCACTGAGCATGTCTCTGCCCATGATAAATTTGCAGAGCTAAGGGAGGTGTAATGCAGAGGAGAAGAATGTACCTGCTATCCCATTTATACCCTGAATATTAGGCTTCTTGAATGTGTCACTGTATCTCAGAAAGACTGAAAGTACCTGTAAAGTCTCTGGGTCTAGGCAACTATCATCTTTTTATATATGGATAATAAACGATTCTCTTCCTTTCAGGAAAGTAAGGGCAGTATTTGCACTGCCAACTTTTTATGTGTCAGCTTAGGGAGTAAAACACTTATTCAGACATGGGGGATTATTACTGATTTTACTGGTCCTAGCAACACACATCCCCACCTCCAGCCCCCCCCCCCCCTTNATACACATTTACTTAGCTCTACTATCTGAAATAAATTACTTTTTTTCCCTCTTTTTTTTTTTTTTTTAAATTAGTCTGCCCAGTTTCCTCATCAGAGTTTCAGTTTTCAGAGTATTTTTAGGTAGCGTTGGTTTTGTCCCAGATATTCTCTCACATTTATTTTCAGGTATCACATTAATGCATTAAGGGATTAATTTCATGTTGTACTCAGATGGTGGGGAAAAAAAATAAAAATTAACAGAATTCTAATTTCCTCTCCAGTCTTTTGTAATGAGAAATACTTCAGGGATAGGAATACTTCATAAACTGGCAAAATACAGTTACTGATCAAAATTCTCTTCTCCACTGCTAATGAACAGGCAGCAGTACAAGCTTCTCTACCACCCAGTGCAGAGGCCACTGTTTCATGCCAAATGTTCTGATACTCTTACACACCTGTTGGGAGAGGAATTGCCTCCAAAAACAGCCACTCTCTCCTTTCCTGAAGCTTTGAAAAATTCCAAATCAGCTTTCTCACACTAACTTATGTCCTCTCTCTTCACCAGGAGAAACTCCATCTCCTGGAGGAAATGGCACTGCAATCTGTCTAGCCAGATGCTGGGGCGACTTCTAAACTTTATTTCCTCTGCAGGGGACAGATGGAGATGGCAAATCATTTACTGGAGAGAGACCCTCTTGTTGGAGGGGAATGAGAATGATGACGCCATAACACTGCAACATGGAGGTGATACCTTTGCTTTGTTAGGTTGCATCACTTTATGTAGTTTTGTAAGGGCATAAGGGAAGGAAAAACTTAAAGCAAATGGTCACAGATTGTTTGTTTTGCTAATTTCACCTAAGCTGAGGTATGCTGGGTATGGACATGAATCAAACATCCCCTGAAAAGGCATGTCAAAAGAGTCTCCCAAAATCCTTCACACATGCAGCTCTGACACAGAGCTATGGCAGCATTTGTTTGTAAAGATTTTTTAGAGCGAAGTGACAATAAATCTCTTATTTTTATTTTATTTTTTTTAAAACTAAAGCTGAGTGCTGGATTCTTTCTTATATTATCAGTCTCTCTGAGCTACCAAGAACTGATTGCATTCAACTGCTCAGACTCTCCTAAGAACTCTTTCAATTTTGCAGTCTAGTGGAATATATTCACTGCAATAAATTACCCAGCACTGTACCCCAACTTTTTTCTTTTTTTTGGGGGGTGAAATTTGCATCCCTCCAAGCAGTGTTCAGTTGCCAGCATGTTATCTCTTTTCTCTGATCCAATTAATTCAAAGGCAATCAATTTAATCCTCAAACAGTTTGCACAGATGATTGCATTCTTCCATCTCCTGTACGCCTTCCTCTGCAAGTTCCGCTGTTGGTGATGGGGGCTGTGTGTCAGCCCACATTGCTCACTCAGGGGTACCCATTCCTCCAGAGAGCTCAGGACAACATCTCAGACTGCAAATAAGAGTTGCCTTCATTAATACAATCTTAAATCAGGATTAAATTCAACCTGTCCCACAGGATTAACACGGGACCTGTACAAAACCGAAGCTGCAGGTTTCACTTTGCTTAAATAATTTTGTTTACAGAATGGCTTCTCACACCTCTAACTGCACAGTTATGTGTCTGAAGCACTGTGGAGAGAGGAGGAAAAGAGCCAATATACTTCTTGGCTTGCTTTAAAAATGGTGAGGGATTTTCATCAAGGAAATTTAGTGAGTTTCTGCTCTCTGCAGAAGTAGTCCTGAAGGTATGAACCTACTGTCAGCAGTTAAATGAATAGCATTCTCAAGCTGAACCTTTCAAAAGGAGTTTTAAAGAAGGAGTTGGTTCAGAGCCAGGAGTAGAGCAGAAAAAAAGAAAAGTGCCACAGAGTGAAAAAATCAGCATGAGGCTTAGCAGTGGGTAGCATTGAGCATGGTGACATTTATATTGCAGTAGCATTTAAAGGCTGTACTCAAAGGAAAGATCCCTTTAGACAGGTTATGTGAGCAGCTAAGTGGCTGGCAAGTGCTAAGACGTTGATAGAAGAAAGCAAAGTGATGCACATGGAGTAGGAGGGATGATTACAGTTAGCTAGCTGCTCATAGTCCCTCCAATCTTGACCCTCCTGTGACAGCTCTGTAGATGTAAGCTGTTGAACAAAACATCAGCATTCCCAAAGCAGTTCAAGTATTTCAGTAGCTGGCTGAGTACTTCAAGGGTTACTTTGAGATCTGTCTTGTGCTGGGATGCCATCCTGTGAAATCCTGTCGATTCACACAGTCACATCCATAGAATCATAGAATCATAGAATGGTAAGGTTGGAAGGGACC
>VWZE01008267.1:54020-82076 GCA_013396675.1 Eubucco bourcierii
TCCAGAACTGCGCACAGTAGTTAATAGTTCTGTACTGACCATTCCCAGAGATGCTCTAGTGTGCTGGTTTGGGACTAATTGGAATATTTTAAGAGAGAAAATGATGTTATAGGCTGTGAAAAGAAAACACTGGTGATGTCTACTTCACTCGTAGGCTTGCTGAGATGGATAAGACTAGAACACAAAACATAGATAACACACAGACACTCAGGCACAGACTCTTGGGCTGTCTAACTCTTACCTTCTCTCTGCTGAACAATCTAACTAACCACTTTCCTTCTAACCCCCTTGGCCCATCCTCCAGACTCGTCCTGTGCATAAGCCAAAACA
The DNA here is from genome assembly GCA_013396675.1 of Eubucco bourcierii. Taxonomy (NCBI): domain Eukaryota; kingdom Metazoa; phylum Chordata; class Aves; order Piciformes; family Ramphastidae; genus Eubucco; species Eubucco bourcierii. The sequence continues at coordinate 54,351 of VWZE01008267.1, forward strand.
TGGAGTAAGGTAGAGGGGTGGAGAGGGTGTGGAAGGGTGGTTGGAAGCCCCTCCTGGGGACTCTGATTTCTGGGAGGGGTGTTGTGTTTCTGTATAACCTTTAACTCGTATATTTCTGTAAAAATTCCTGTATGTTTTGTATAGATCTGCTTTTCTGTTGTGCTAAGCTGTAAACAGAACTTCAGTCCTTAACTTCCAGCTGGCTGAGTCTAGTCTGCTTGATTTTACAAAGTGTGTGGGGGTAGGGAACTCCCAAACCATCACATGTAGCAAAAGCTGAGTGTCAAGTCTATATCTACAGGGAGGAGGATATTGCTGAAAACTGGGCATCAGTCCCCACATTCCATTGCAGTTACTGGGCAACTGCAATTGTTGTGATAAAAGTGAAATACGGGTAAGGAAATTAACTCCATTTTTTATTGCATTCTTTCTAGACAGGTATATACATTTACTTCAGTTTTATTAATACTGTTGCTAAACATGTATATGTCTTGTGGAATGAGGATGATGAACCTAAGATGATGAACCTAATATACCCTTTTCCTCTCTAAACTAGACTGCTAGAAGGATTAAGAACTGGCTTGATGGCTGCACCCACAGAGTCGCTGCGGATGGGTCCACGTCCAAGTGGAGGCCAGGGACAACCAGAGTCCCTCAGGGATCAGTCCTGGGACCAGTCTTGTTCAACATCTTTGTCAGTGCCATGGACAGAGGCATTGAGCGCAGCCTCAGCAAGTTTGCTGACCACACCAAGCTGTGGTGCAGTAGACAGGGTGGAGGGAGGGGATCCATCCAGAGAGACCTGGACAGCCTGGAGAGGTGGGCACAAGCCAACCTCACAAGGTTGAACAAGACCAAGCGCAAGGTCCAGCAGCTGGGTTGAGGCAATCCCAAGCACAAATCCAGGCTGGACAGTGAGTGGCTGGAAAGCAGCCCTGAGGAGAGAGACTTGGGGGTGCTGGTGGACAAGAAGCTCAACATGAACCAGCAGTGTGCACTTGCAGCTCAGAAAGTCAGGCAGAGCCTGGGCTGTGTCAGGAGGAGTGTGGCCAGCAGGGCCAGGGAGGTGATTCTCCCCCTCTGATCCACTTTGCTGAGACTCCACCTGAAGTAGAACATCCAGTTCTGGAGCCCCTGGGACAAGAGGGATGTGGAGATGCTGGAGCATGTCAAGAGAAGGGCCATGAGGATGCTCAGAGGGCTGGAGCTGCTCTGCTATGAGGACAGACTGGAAGAGTTGGGACTGTGCAGTCTGGAGAAGAGGAGGCTCCCAGGTAACCTTCTTGTGACCTTCCAATATCTGAAGTGGGCTACAAGAAAGCTGGGGAGGAACTTCTTAGGCTCTCAGGTAGTGACAGGACTAGGGGGAATGGAGCAAAGCTGGAGGTGGGGAGATTCAACCTGGCCTTGAGGAGGAAGTTCTTGAGCATGAGAGTGGTGAGAACCTGGCAGGGGTTGCCCGGGGAGGTGGTTGAGGCCTCATCCGTGGAGGTGTTTAAGACCAGGCTGGATGAGGCTGTGGGCAGCCTGATCTAGGGTAGGGTGTCCCTGCCCATGGCAGGGTAATTGGAACTGGATTATACTTATGGTCCCTTCCAACCCTGACTGATTTTCTGATTCTGTGATTCTATGAAACTATCTTCTGCATTGAAATCAATGTCAATGTTTTTAGTGACATTTCCACAGCTTTTTAATTTTAAAATCTTGCTCACCAACTTAGTCAATTAGTGGATGTCATTGTACATCAAGGCCAAGGAGACGCTACTTTAAAATCCAACTTACAAAACCATTAACCCTCTTACCTTCTTGTAGCAGCTTAAACACTTGCATATCTTCGCTGCACATTCAGTAAGACAACAGTAAGTTTCCCAAAGAAAAGCTGAAGGAAGGCATGGTGCCAAACTAATTGTTTGGCCAAATACAGGAACGAGACGGACAAGCCAAGTAATCATCCTAGAACACACTGGTCCCAAAGAGGGCTTTGTGTTTACAGGGACCTGCATCTTCCTAAGGTAATTTGGAGACGTTTCCTTTTGTGTATTTCAGCAGAAAATAAAACGCAGTTTCTAATTTACTTTCTACAATTAAGAGTCTTAACTTGTCGACAAGTGCTGTAAGTGCAGTCTACTTGAGACGTGCCCTGTGTATATGGATAATGCTTCTTGGAAGAGTTTCTAATATCTTAAGCTTTAATCCAAAAATCAGTGGAGATCCCTTTACAGAACTGGCTTGTTTTGGGGTTGGTTGTTTAGGGGGTTTATTTTTGTTTGTTTGGGTTTTTTTGGTTTTGTTTGTTCCTCTCAAAATGTTTGGGGTTTTTTTTTGTTTGTTTTTTCCTAATTAAATAATAGTGGAGAGAAAACAAGAAAATTGGCACACACCTTCATGCAAGCAGGAGAATAGAGATTCACTTTACCAACCAGCCCATCACAGTGTTCTGCAAGGGCTTAGGAAATAATTTGTGGTTTCCAGAGAAATTTGATTTTTTTTATTTGTTTGTTTGTTTGTTTTTAATGTAAATTGCAGCTTGGAAAATCTGCCGCAAAGTATTTTGATGTTATGTGGCTATGCACCTGGAAAACACATAACTCTTGTACACTAATTTTTTTTTTGGTAGATAAGATTGGGCTTGTAGCTTGTTGCTCAGGGCAATCAGCTACACTTGGTGTGCTTCTTAAGAATTCCTGACTCACCCTGTTCTTATAGAACTCCATCATTTATAAAGCCAAAATACCTCTTGCATTCATGATCTCTTCCTTCCAAGCACTGCAAAGCCTTGATGAGCTCACTTTGCTTTCTTTCTTTCTCACCTTCTTCAGAGGGCTTCAGCAGCTCTGCTATAAGGACAGGCTGAGAGAGTTAGGGGTCTGCAGCCTGGAGAAGAGAAGGCTTTGAGGAGGCTTTATAGTAGCCTTGCAGTATCTGAAGGGGGCTACAGGAAGGCTGCGGAGGGATTATTTACAAGGTCTTGCAATGCCAGGACAAGGGGCAATGGGTTTAAACTGGCAGAGGGGAGATTGAAACTGGATGTTAGGAGGAAGTTCTTTGGAGTGAGGGTGGTGAGACACTGGCATAGGTTGTCCAGGGAGGTTGTGGCTGCTCCCTCCCTGAAGGTGTTGAAGGTCAGGTTGGAGGAGGCCTTGAGTGACCTGTACTAGTGGAAAGTGTCCCTGCCTATGGCAGGGGCTTGGAACTAGATGATCTTTGAGGTCCCTTCCAACCTTACCATTCTATGATCCTATGATTCCATATTTAATAAAATATTTCATAATTTTTCGTCGGCCTCATTACAACTCATTTCTAACCCAGATTCAAACCCCTCCTTAACAGACACCAATTAAACATTTCCTATCAGTCTTCTCAACAGAAAATACCTTCAGAAATGGAATCACTATTCTGACAAAATATTATGTTTAGTGAAAAGCTAAAACATTTTAAAGAAAACTGACAATAAAGCTTAGTCTTCTCATGTGTTTGAACCTAAAACTTTTCTGGAAAGCATGAAACATTTGCCAGTCAAACACATTTGTCATTCAACTTCCAACTCCCTTTCCCATTCCATAGACTAAGCACAAATCAAGTTGTTTTCTCAAATATCATAGAAGTTGCTTCTTTTTCACATCAAAATAAACAGTAACAGCACTAGGGTGGTGCATTGGCAACACACAAAGAACTATTGTCACTGCTCAGTGGAGAATTTTCACACTTAAGAGCTATTTCTCCATTAAAATAACTACAAAGTCCTTTTCCCCTGAATTTTTTGAGCCTGAGATAAATGGTTCTTGGGCAAAAGTGCTTTCGATATCATAGGTGGTCTTTTCAGGTCACTGACTGAACCCTCTGTGCCAAGACACTTGGGAAAATGTAGGGTTATCATATAGCTTACTATGGAGACCAGTGTTAAGTGGTGTCCCTCAGGGGTCAGTGCTGGCACCAGTGCTGTTTGACATCTTTATCAGTGACATGGACAGAGGAATCAGTGCACCCTCAGCAAGTTTGCAGATGACACCAAGCTGTGTGGCACAGTCAGAGTTGCTAGAGGGCAGGGATCCATCCAGAGGGACCTGGACAGGCTGCAGAGGTGTGCCCAGGCCAACCCCATGACATTCTATAAGGCGAAGTGCAAGGTCCTGCACCTGGGTAGGCACAATCCCAAGCAGCACAGCTCCAGGCTGGGTGGTGAATGGCTGAGAGAAGCTCTGAGGAAAAGGACCTGGGGGTCTGGAGTGGTGAAAACCTCAACATGAGCCTGCAGTGTGAGTGCAGCCCAGACAGCAACTGAGTGCTGGGCTGCATCAAGAGCAGTGTGGGCAGCAGAGCAAGGGAGGGGATTCTGCCCCTTTGCTCTGCTCTCCTCAGACCCCACCTGGAGTCCTGTGTGCAGTTCTGGAGCCCCTCATACAGGAAGGACATGGAACTGTTGGAGTGGGTCCAGAGGAGGCCACAATGATGCTCCAAGGGCTACAGCAGCTCTGCTATAAGGACACACCACAAGAGCTTGGGCTCTTCAACCTGGAGAAGAGGAGGCTTCAAGGAGACCTTACAGTAGCCTTCCAGTATCTGAAGGGGGCTACAGGAGGGCTGGGGATGGAATATTGCCAAGGTCTTGCAATGCCAGGACAAGGGGCAATGGGTTTGAACTGGCAGAGGGGAGATTGAAACTGGATGTTAGGAAGAAGTTGTTTGCAGTGAGGGTGGTGAGACACTGACACAGGTTGCCCAGGGAGGTTGTGGCTGCTCTCTCCCTGGAGATGTTCAAGACCAGGTTGGAAGAGGCCTTGAGTGACCTGTACCAGTGGGAGGTGTCCCTGCCTATGGCATGGGGTTGGAACTAGATGATCTTTGAGATCCCTTCCCATTCTGTGATTCTATCACGAATAAATTCTCTTGGTTTTGCTGGAAAATTCCCTTTTCAAAACCAACCAAACCAAAAAACCCCAACCCCAAACCAAACCAACATAACAAAAAGGCCCCAGAAAGAACATAAAGCAAAAGCAATAAAACATTATAGGGAAAGTTTTACAGGTCTATTACTCCACACGCTTCAAGGCCTTAAAGGGAACAAGACCTTGTTGGTGTGCATGAAGCAGCTATAGAAAACATGCTCACTTGTGCTTTATTGTGTAATTAAATGCTGTATAAATTATTGGTGGGCCATGATGGCACTCAAGAGAACAGAAAAAAAAACCCCAGTATTATAGGAAACCATCAGTTCAAACCAACTGTTTCCTTCTAAAGATTAGCTGATGTTTTCACCTCTTAAAAGGAAGCTAAATGATGTATGAATGAGGGAGGGAGCAGACAGCCAAGAGCAATACAATTAGTATTTTGCTGTTGTGTTTCATAAAGCATAAAATTGCCATGGCTAGTGCTGCTTTGGGGAAAAAGTTGATTTTTGAAACTCAGTCTCAGAGAGAAGATAGTTTGCAACTGAAGATGGTACTTTTTCAGTTCACATTCTACAAACAGTAATATAGATTAGTGGGATCCACCTATTTACAGCTTTAATGAGTCTTGTCATAGAATCATAGAATGGTAAGGTTGGAAGGGACCTCAAGGATCATCTAGTTCCANTTATGGTGGATTAAGAACCAGGGAGTGTTTATGATTGGTCCAAGATGCCTGAAAGCATCAGAGTTGATCTGTACATATGAAATAGAGAAATACCCTTTAAGTCATTAAAACAAAGAAAAAAAAAATGTCTATAGATACATGTCTGTCTTATCTACAGAAGGTAAAAATTAAGATAGAAGAAACACTGTTTTGCAAAACTTCATTGCTATAATGGAAAGGATCTCAATGCATTATGCTGATGCTGAGTTCAAATTCTGGGTTCTCCAGCAGGGAGACCTACACCCACTTGGAGTTCATATTGACAAGTCAAGTTGGAAATAGTGTGTGACAAAAGGAACTCAGCACAGTGACCACCTCTATGCCAGCTCAGGTTCTTGACTTCAAGTTGTCTGTTAGACATTGTTGGATCCGAAATCAAGACTGCCTTAGCTTGAGAATCATAGAATCATAGAATCATAAAATCATAGAATCATAGAACGAACCAGGTTGGAAGACATCTCCAAGATCATCCAGTCCAACCTAGCACCCAGCCCAAGCAACCAGACCATGGCACTAAGTACTCCATCCAGGGTTTGCTTGAACACCTCCAGGCACAGCGACTCCACCACCTCCCTGGGCATCCCATTCCAATGCCAATCACTCTCTGTGTCAACATCTTCCTCCTAACATCCATCCTACACCTCCCCTGGCTTGAGACTGTGCCACCTTGTTCTATTGCTGGTTGCTTGACAGAAGAGACCAACCGCACCTGGCTACAACCTCCCTTCAGGTAGTTGAAGACAGCAATGAGGTCACACTGCCCACACTGTTCCTGATCCAGGCCAGGATGCCATTGGCTCTCCTACCCACTTGGGCACACTGCAGGCTCATGTTCTGTCTACCAGCACTCCCATGTCCCTCTCTGCCTGGCTGCTCTCCAGCCACTCTGTCCCCAGCCTGTAGCACTGCTTTTGGTTGTTGTGGCCAAAGTGTGGAACCCTGCACTTAGCCTTGTTAAATCTCATCCCGTTGGCATCTGTCCACCCATCCAGCTTGTCCAGGTCCCTCTGCAGAGCCCTCCTACCCTCCACAGATCCACACATGTTCCTAACTTGGTGTCATCTGCAAACTTACTGATGCTGGACTCAATCCTCTGGTCCAGATCATCAATAAACATATTAAACAGAAAAGACTCAGGCACCACGATCTTCACCTGGATTTGGTTTTGTTTCTATCCTCATGCTGGAAATTATTCAATTTCTGAGAAATACAGGGATGGGCAAGAGTAATTACTGCACTTAGATCACTGTCATCATAAAGGATTTACCAATGCACAACTTGCTGTCCTCCATGGGATACAATCAGAATTGTCCATTAGTTATCCATGAACCCTGACATTATTAGTAGTCAAGTGATTCAGATCACAGTATGGGGTTTTTAGCCTTACATTTGCTATAGGAAAACATAAATCCCTTTCATAAGGAAATAAAAATGAAACATTTCTTTTTAGATTGCTTTTAGCCAAAATGTGCTTCTAATGACTAAATACATCAATAAAGGCAATGTTTCTGAAGCTCTGATTTTGGAATCAGTTACAGACAATTGAGTGCATTTCTCTGCAACACTTTGCCTTTTGGGATCACTTTGCCTTTTGGGATCTCTGTTACCAGGGACCTGTTTTGTTCACTTCTGAGTGTAGGTGTCTGGAGATTCACAATGTGTCAATTTTTGTCTCAGTAGCGAAGAGATTTATCAAGGGCATTTTGATAATGCCTCAGGGAATGTGGTCAGTGGAGGCAATGAATACAGACGAGCAGCTCATAGAAGGCAATAGCTGAAATAAAATGGCTGTTAAAGTCGAAAAGACTTCTAGCAGTGTCCTGTGGAACAAACAGCATGTGTCAATATTTTAAATTTCAAGCTGTCTTATTTTGTTGATGCACATCATAAAGAGTCAACCTTTCCAAATTCACTCAGCGGAAGAAAATAAAAAGGAAAAACATTGTCTTATACATGGTAAAGCCAAATGTGGGAATAAGAGGATTTCACTCAGCTGCTCAGATCTTCTTTCCTTACTTCTTTTTGTAACACACTCTGATCTTACTCATGGAAGGGGGTTGTAATGATTTGGGAGTTACCCACCCCCCCACACTATGAGAAACACCGCTAGACTCAGCCGGCTGGAAGTTAAGGACTGAAGCTCTGTTTACAGCTTAGCACAATGTACAAGCAGAGATATACACAATAGACAGGAATAGTTACAGAAATATACAAGTTAAAGGTAATACAGAAACACAATCCCCCTCCCCAGGAGGGGTTCCCAACCATACTTCCACCTTCTTTCCACCCCTCTATCTTATACCAGGGTCTGCCTTATATGCAAGGTGAGTTTGGAGGATGGGCAAGGGGGTTAGAAGCAGAGGGATTAGTTGGATCCCACAGCAGAAAGGTCGGGAGACACAGCAGCTCCCAGAGAGAGCGAGAGACTCTCTACCTCATCTCTATTTGTGTCCTTGTTTTCATCCATCTCAGCAAGCCTATGAGCGCAGCAGACATCACCATTGTTTGCTTTTCACAGCCTATCACGTAATTTTTCTCATTAAAATATTCCAATCAGTCTCAAACCAGCACAGGGGTAAATACTTGGCTTTCAGCACTAAAATCATGGGGCTCTACATTGCACTAACAAACATCTTTGAATACTTACTGTGCTTGCTGTGCCCATCTGTCAGTGATACCCAAAATATTCTTTCTGCTCAGACTTTTTTTTTTTTTTTTTAAATCCCCATCCTTCTCTGAAAAGAAAGACTCATCTTCTGCCTTTGTTCAAGATGACAGATTCTGTATGGCTGCACATTTGCAAAAATGGTTGGATTCTATTAAATGTTGTCAAGTTGCTGACATTATGCTAGGTTTGAAATGGTGGTGGCTAATTCAGTGGGCTATACTTTATTTTTCATCTCTGCTGGTTTAGACAGGCACTTTTTTTTTTTTTCGCATGAGGGACAAGAAAATCCTTCCTTTTAAGTTAGTGTGAAGGTTTGGGAGTTCCCCACCCCCCCCCACTCTGTAAAATGACCCAGAGTAGCACTCAGTCGGCTGGAAGTTAAATGATGAAGCTCTATTTACAGCTTTGCACAATGTACAGCAGATATTTACACTATATACACAATATTTACAGAAATATACAAGTAAAAGGTAATGCAGCAACACAACTCCCCTCCCAGAAATCAGAGACCCCAGGAGGGGCTCCCAACCACCCTTCCACCTTCTCCCCACCCCTGTACCTTACCCCAAGGTTTGCCTTACGTGCAAAGTAAATTAGGAAGATCGACCAGGAGGGTTAGAAGAAAAGTGGTTAGTGAGGATTAATCAGCAGAGGAGCCAGAGCCCAGAAGCTGCTAGATCNTCAAACCAGCACAGTTAGCATTTGATTTTAACTTTTTCTTTTATTTGTTTCCTTGTTTGTTTGCTTTTTTGTGAAGTGCCGGCTCAGATCTTGAAATAAGCTCCATTGGAATCAAATGGGGCTCGGCTCATTGCCTTTCCTGAGGAAAGGGAGGAAGAGAAGATTTGCTCCGTGGAGGGCTACAGAGATCATAAAATCAAAGAATCATAGAATGGTAAGGTTGGAAGGGACCTCAAAGATCATCTAGTTCCAACCCCCTGCCGTAGGCAGGGACACCTCCCACTACTACAGGTCACTCAAGGCCTTGTCCAACCTGGCCTTGAACACCTCCAGGGAGGGAGCAGCCACAACCTCCCTGGGTAACCTGTGCCAGTGTCTCACCACCCTCACTGCAAACAACTTCCTCCTTACATCCAGTTTCAATCTCCCCTCTGCCAGTTTAAACCCATTGCCCCTTGTCCTGGCATTGCAAGACCTTGTCAATAGTCCCTCCCCAGCCCTCCTGTAGCCCTCTTCAGATACTGGAAAACTACTGTAAGGTCTCTTTGAAGCCTTCTCTTCTCCAGGCTGAAGCGTCCCAACTCTTGTAGCCTGGTGATGAAGGGGCTGGAGCACTGCCCTATGAGGAGAGGCTGAGGGATCTGGGCCTTTTTGGTCTGGTGAAGAGAAGCCTTAGAGGGGATCTGTGATGGTTTGGGATTTCCCTGACCCCAGCCCCCCAACTAGACTCAGCCAGCTGAAAGTTAAGGACTGAAACTCTATTTACAGCTTAGCACAATGTACAAGCAGAGATATACACAATATACAGGAATATTTACAGATATAGACAAGTTAAAGGTAATACAGAAACACAATCCCCCTCCCAGAAATCAGAGTCCCCAGGAGGGGCTCCCAACCACCCTTCCACCTTCTTCCCACCCTCTCTACCTTATCCCAGGGTCTGCCTTACATGCAAGATGAGTTTGGAGGATGGGCAAGAGGGGTTAGAAGCAGAATGATTAGTCGGGTGACACAGCAGAATGGCGAGAAGACGCAGCTGGTCCCAGAGAGAGAGACTCTCTACCTCATCTCTATTTGTGTCCTTGTTTTCATCCATCTCAGCAAGCCTATGAGTAGAGCAGACATCACTATTGTTTTTCTTTTCACAACCCATAATCTATTTTTTTCATTAAAATATTCCAATTAGCCTCAAACCAGCACATAGTATCATAAGACTTTGGAATAAACAAAGGAAAAAAAAAATCTATCATTACCTATAATATTAGCAGATAAGCTGTGTCCTCACTAAAAGTTTGGAATCCTGTCCTGCAGAGAACTTCCACTCTCTCTGTGTTTACTTATGTTCAGTCTAAGGGAATTAGTCTGTGCAGTGCTAAGCAGTAAGAGAAGTTTGACTGCAAATTAGAATTAGATGTAAAGATGTTGTAGATGGAATTAGATGTAAAGATGTTGTAGATGAAATTAGATGTAATCTAATCAATGTTTATAAATATCTGATGTCTAGGGGTCAAGAGGGAGGGGACAAATTTGTTGTGTCCTGTGATAGGGCAATGGCCAGTGGGTGTAAACTACAACACAGCAAGTTTCACCTCAACATGAGGAAGAATTTCTTTATTGTAAGGGTCACAGAGCACTGGCACAGGCTGCCCAGAGAGGTTGTGGAATCTCCTTCTCTGGAGACTTTGAAGACTTCTCTGGATGCATTCCTGTGTGACCTGAGCCGGATTCTATGGTTCTGCTCTGGCAGGGGTGTTGGATTCGATGATCTCTGGAGGTCCCTTCCAACTCCTAATGTTCTGTGTGATCCTGTGATGCTGTGATTTGATATTAAAATGTGGGAATTTTTCTTCCATTGGAGCTTCTGTCACGGGACACCTGAATGAACTGGTGACCAATTCTGTCAGGGATTCTTACAGCATGCTGTGCTGGGGAATAAAGGCAAGAAAATCCTGTTACCTGCAATGATAATTTGAAAATCACTCCAACAGGAGTAACTGTATTTGTAAGGTTATAGAATTCTGAAGCTGGTGACATTTCTGCTTGTTCTCTTTGATTTTTATCACCAAAAAAAAAAAAATTATATTTTATCAACTGTTTGCTCTCAAAGGCAAATAATTGCAATAACTTAATTTCACAGGCAGAGAGAGTAAAATATAAACTGAAAAGATAAGCAAAAGAAGCAACAGTTGTTTCTTGAAATTCTAACTCACCCCCCGTCCACACGCACTCACCCTCTCCTCCCTCCCTTTTTTTCTTCCAATCTGTGATTTTGGAGGAAATGGGATTAATTCATGTTCTTCGGGGTGGTTGGCAATTTGATCAGTGTAGATTGGCAGATGTTCAAACTCTTGCTTCAGAGGGAATAAGTGATTAATTCAGTGGTGTTTCTTCTTACTTAGAATACTCCACATCCCCCAGGACTGCAGCAGGGCTGAGCAGCCTGAGGGTTTCATGAATTGGTAGCTCATTCAACTGGAGCACAAGAAGATAAGCAGAGATGAAATAGAGATAATTGTGGCTTTTCCACATGTGTGTCATGAGGAAAATGGTTTTTTACCACAGAAGGGTGATGGTACGATTGTTAGGGGTGGTAGGGGTGGAGAGACACCAGGGTCATGATCTGGAGAGGGCAGGCAGCAGAACTAACATCTCAACAGGAGTTTCCTCTTGTGGGTGTGAGGTTGAAAGAAGGCAGAATTGTAGTTGCTGGATTTAGGAAGCTGCTGGCAGCAAGCCTGACTCTCCGACAGCATGACTAGGATGAACTTTCAGCAACCTCCATATAGGCTTGACCCACCGGAGTTAGAATTAATGATCTGTTCCTGATTAAGGACAGCTAAGGAATTACACAGCATTGGTGCCCACACAGTGCCCTGGATGAAGCAGTGTGCCCAGGTTGGCAGGAGAGCCAATAGCACCCTGGCCTGGATCAGGAACAGTGAGGCCATCAGGACAAGGGAGGTTATTCTGCCCCTGGACTCAGCACTGGTCAGGCCACACCTTGAGTGCTGTGTCCAGTTCTGGGCCCCTCAATTCAAGAGAGGTATTGAGGGGCTGGAAGGTATCCAGAGAAGGGCAGCAAGGCTGGTGAGGGGCCTGGAGCACAGCCCTGTGAGGAGAGGCTGAGGGAGCTGGGGGTGTGCAGCCTGCAGAAGAGGAGGCTCAGGACAGACCTCATTGCTGTCTACAGCTACCTGAAGGGAGGTTGTAGCCAGGTGGGGTTGGGCTCTTCCGTCAGGCACCCAGCAACAGAACAAGGGGACACAGTCTCAAGCCAGGGGAGGTCTAGGCTGGATGTTAGGAGGAAGTTCTTCCCAGAGAGAGTGATTGGCATTGGAATGGGCTGCCCAGGGAGGTGGTGGAGTTGCTGTGTCTGGAGGCATTCAAGTAAAGCCTGGATGGGGCACTTAGTGCCATGGTCTGGTTGCTTGACTAGGGCTGGTTGGTAGGTTGGACTGGCTGAGCTTGGAGGTCTCTTCCAACCTGGTTGATTCTGTGATTCTATGACTATGTAAATGTCCCAGGACATTCAGTGTCAGGAATCTGAATAAGGGAAGAAAGACCACACATGAGGCCCAGGCCATAGGCAATTGCTGAAGGCTGGACTGAATGAGCTTGGAGGTCTCTTCCCACCTTGCTGATTCTCTAATTGTATGATTCTGAATTTAGTGCTCTACCCTTTCCCCCACACTAGCTCCTAATGTTAGATCAGCTAAATTCTTCTCAAGACAGCATGAAAAAAATCCCCAAGGGACCAATGCAGAGCAGAAAATATATCTGCTACAAAATATATTTGCTAACATTAAGAAATATCTGAACCCTTCATAACATAAACCAGTAACATTTTACGGTTACTTAGTGTGAATGGCAATACAGGAATTTAATCTAGTAGAACATCATTCGAGTGACTTACTGCTGCTGAGTGTTATTTGCTGCATGACAGGGAACAGTAGGCTACTAAATTGATTATACTCAAGCTATCTACTAATCAAACACAAATCAAATTTGATAGGAAATGTTAAGCGGTAACACGTTTCCTGTGTCACTGGTGTTATGTTTGTAAGCCTCACCTAATATTTATTCTTAGAAAACATTTTTTTTGCTGCAATAGAATGATACAGCCCTGATGAAAAGGACCTGGGGGTCTGGGGTGATGAAAAGCTCAACATGAGCTTGCAGTGTGAGTGTAGCCCAGACAGCAACCGAATGCTGGGCTGCATCAAGAGCAGTGTGGGCAGCAGAACAAGGGAGGGGATTCTGCCCCTTTGTTCTGCTCTCCTCAGACCTCATCTGGAGCACTGTGTGCAGTTCTGGAGCCCCCAGCACAGGAAGGACATGGAACTGTTGGAGTGAGTCCAGAGGAGGCCACAGTGATTCTCAGAGGGCTGGAGCAGCTCTGCTATGAGGACAGGCTGAGAGAGTTGGGGCTCTTCAGCCTGCAGAAGAGAAGGCTTTGAGGAGACCTTAGAGTAGCCTTCCAGTATCTGAAGGGGGCGTAGAGGAAGGCTGGGAAGGGACTATTGACAAGGTCTTGTAATGAGAGGACAAGGGGCAATGGGTTTAAAATGTCAGAGGGGAGATTGAAACTGGATGTTAGGAGGAAGTTGTTTGCAGTGAGGGTGGTGAGACACTGGTACAAGTTGTCCAGGGAGGTTGTGGCTGCTCCCTGCCTGGAGGTGTTGGAGGCCAGGTTGGGGGAGGCCTTGAGTGAGCTGTAGTAGTGGGAGGTGTCCCTGCCTATGGCAGGGTATTGGAACTAGATGATCTTTGAGATCCCTTCCAACTTTACCATTCTGTGATTCTATGAGTCCATGTTTCCCTTAGCTCTGCAGAGCCTGGGAAGAAGGTGGAGAAAATGGAATAGTAGCCCACCTGTAACAGCTGACTCCCTGCTGCGTGTTTGGCACTAAGGGATCTGCTACAGCTGAGTGTGGAGCTGCTCTGGGATTGGAAGGGTGTTATGTGGGCATAGTGGTGTTTCTCAGGGGTCATTTCAAACAGCAATACTCACAAGTGAAGGAGTATAGCTTGACAGGTGGTCTCCAGCAAAGTCCACTGAGCTGACGTCAAGGTCCGAAGAACAAAGATTAACCATATCTCTGTCCAGAGGAGCAAGATTTGTTGTTCTATATTTCCCTGATGTGAAATGAAGGTACAAGCGAGACCAGATAGAACCACACAACTATTTATTAAAGGATATGTTGAACAAAACAAAGGGAGAGAGAGAGAGAGGGAGAGAGAGAGAGAGGGAACAATGGAGAAAAAGAGAAGAGCAGGGAAGGAGAAGAGCAGGGATTATATTACTATCAGCCACAAATAGGGGATGAGAGAAAGAGAGAGATGTGTGCCTGGCTCAGGGATGTTCTGCAGTGGAGTTCATCAGGAGCTCTTCTTCTGGAGTTGTTCTGTGGGAGTTGTTCCTTGAATTCTTCTGGTGGAGGTGCTCATGTGGAGGTGCCTGTCCTGGCAGTCATTACTTACGTCTCTCTATACAGTTTTTTAGATGGGTGTCCAGGTGCAGTTCCCCAGGACACCTTCCTATGTATTCTCATGTATCTGCAGGGGTCCAGTGGTGGCACCAGGGAGGGCCTCTACCCCCTCCCTGTGCCACTTACCTGTCTGTACCCCAAATACACATAAGCCTTTTCTCTTTGGGATAGCCTATATAAGATGTCCACATCCTGGGCATTCAAGCCAGGCTAAAGTCCAGGAAGGCCACAAAGGCACTGTGCATCCCTGAGTTTTCGGCCAGGAACCTGGGCTGAGCTGGGACGGCAATGAAGACAATCTTTGTCTTTGCTGATTTCAGCAAGGGAGAGATGATTTAGACTCTCACAGCTGTCCAGCAGCACTAAGGCTACATGTATTACACACTACAAGAGATGGAGGATTTAGGAGTCCTGATGTCATTGTGATGTTGTTAATCAGGATACGCAAGTAGACTACAGGACAGATACTTCCACCGAGTCTGAGCCCTCCAAGTGTTAGACATTGCATTGGTTCGAGTTTAAGCTTCCCAGGGGATTCAAAACATAGCTAACAGAAACCATAATAGTAATAATAGGATGCCTTCCCCTCTCCCCCACTTTGGAAAGAAAGGAATTAGATGTAGAGAGAAAAGGGGTAAAACACCCAAGGAACAGTCTTGATTTGATTTGGGAGTTAAAAGAAAAACAAATAACAATAAATAAAAGGTATTTAAGGTAGGGGCGTTACAAAGAGGTATAGGGAAGGGAAAAAACAAGATACAAAATACATATATATACAACCAGACTGATGGCAATGGATGGAGGTAGATTCAGGAAGGGATGTCCACCATGTGGTAGAAAATAGCCATGTCGTGAGACAGGAGCAGCAGGAACCAGGTGGTGCTATCAGACAGGCCAGGAGAGAGAGGAGCAGGAGTTCCTCTGTTTACATAGGGGATCCAGACAGGAATTGGGAGTGGGTTAACCACTACACCTGGGGTCAGGTACAGATCCATCCTCTGAGAGGAGTCAGAAGAACCTGGGGTCAAGTTCGGAGCACTCCCCCCACCCCCCACCCCTCCATGAGGGTCAACCCTTTACAGACATCCAGACTAAGGTGGTCTTCTCCTCAGGTTATTGGAAGAATATATTCCCTCAACACAAGAAGGACATGGACCTGGTGGAGCAGGTTCAGAGGAGGGCCATGAAAAAGATTGAGGTGCTGTAACACCACTGCTATGATAACAATTTGAGGGAGCTGGGATTGTTCAACCTGGAGAAGACTCTGGAGAGGCATAATAGTGGCCTTCCAGTACCTGAAGGGGACCTACAGAGTCTAGTTGGAGGCCTGTATTAGAAGGGCTGTGGATAGTAGGTTGAGAGATGTTCTCATTCCCCTCTACTCTGCCCTGGTGAGGCCACATTTGGAATATTGCATCCAGTTCTGGGCACCTCAGTTAAAGAACAGGGAACTGCTTGAGAGAATCCAGTGCAGAGTCACAAAAATGATTAAGGGAGTGGAACATCTTCCTGACAAGGAGAGACTGAAGCAGCTGGGACTATTTACCTTGGGGAGGAGGAGACTGAGAGGTCATTCATGGTTATAGATATCTAAAGAGTGAATGCTAGGAGTATGGAGCCAGGCTCTGCTAGGTGATGCCCAATGACAGGACGAGAGGCAATGGATGGAAGCTGAGGCATAGGAAGTTCCATGGGAGCAGGTGGGAAAAAATTTTCATTGTGAGGTTGACAGAACACTGGAACAGGCTGCCCATGGGGTTGTGGAGTCTCCCCCTCTGAAGGCACCCAAGATCTGCCTGGATGTGTTCCTTTGTGATCTGATATAGGTGATCATATAGTGAAGGGAATTGGACTGGATGAGCTTTTGAGGTCCTTTCCAGTCCCTGACATTCCATGATTCTGTGATTTGATTCCACAATAAAGAGAGACTGTTTAAAAAGACCTGTAGTAATAGGACAATGGACAGCGGGTTTAAATTAGAGAACAGATTTAGGCTGGACATTAGGAGCATGGTCTTTACCATGGGGGTGGTGCAACGCTGGAACAGGTTGCCCATGGATGTAGTTGAGGCCCCATCCTTGGAGATATTCAAAGGTGAGGCTCAATGGGGCTCTGGGCAACCCAGAATGTCCCTGCTTATTGCAGAGGGATTCCACTAGATGACCTTTGAAAGTCCCTTCCAATCCAAACCATTCCATAATTCTATGATTGTGCACTTCCAGAAAATAGCTCAAGCTTTCCTAAGATAGATATGAGATATAGAAAGAACAACTCTGCTATATGTGGGGGATGTTTCGTATCTCTTTTGTCCAGTGTGGACTCATGGATAACTAGTAACTAGGATAACTAGAAGCTAGAGATGAATTTCCCCTTAGGTAACCAGAATACAGCTAAGAGGGCAACTACAATAAAGGAATGTTTTATCCTGAAGTTCCCTACTAGAGAAGTCTGACCTGAATAACTAACTGCTAATAAGAGATCTTCACATGCTAATTAGTGATGCTTCTTTCCCTGAACAGAGTATAAATTATTGAACGTTCGGTTTTGCTGACCTTATCCGCAAAGGAATTCTTTGGTAATAGGCTGTAATAAACATATTAAGTCTCTTCTCAAGATGATCTACAGCATGATTTTGAAGCCGTTAATTTAGCTGTCATGTCTCTTGAATCAGAATATAAATCTAGACAGGAAAAATGGAGTAGGGATTGACTGGTGGAAGCAAACTGGAGAAATAACAGTTTGAAGCTGAACAGTTTTCTAATTCTCATGCAGCAGGAGAGGAGAGGAGAGGATGACTCTGCTATGAAGCTGCTGCAAAAGAAGGTGGTAAGAATGCAAAGCAAGACCCTGGGAAAAGAGGGAGAAAGATATAAGGTATGGGAAATGCCCATCACAGAGTTAGAGTGTGGCTGATGAGGTGCCCTGCAGCTGCAGACACCAATGCACCCAAACATGTCACCAAGAGGAGAGAAGGTTGTGTGGAGCCAAAATGCTGTGCTTGTCAGCATTGGTATAACTGCTGCTGGGGAACAGCAACTTCTGCTGCTTCTGTTTCATTCTACATTTATCTCCTCCCTTCTCTTTTTAGTTTTAGGATACTGCTCTTTCCCCACACCAGGATCAACAGGCAGTGTAGTATCCCAAATTAATGTGGGTCAACAAATATACTGCAGAGTAGGAGTTATGGAATCGCAGAATGGAGCGCTTGGAAGGAAGATCATCTTGTCCATCTCTTCTGCTAAAGCAGGTTCACCTGGAGCAGGTCTTACAGGAATGAATTCAAGTGCATTTTGAAAGTGTCTAGAGGAGGACACCCTACAACCTCTCTGGGCAGCCTGTTCCAGTGCTCTGTCACCCTCATAGTAGGGAATTTCTTCCTTGGTTTTTGATGGAACTACCTGTGCATCAGTTTGTGTCTGTCTCCTCTTGCCCTGTTACAGGGTACCACTTGAAAAGAGTCAGACCCCATCCTCTTGACACCTGCCCTTTAGATACTGATAAGCATTTATCAGCCTCTCCTTGTAAGAGAGATGCTCCAGCTCCCTAACCATCTTTGTAGCCCTTCACTGATGTGATGGTTTGGGAGTTACCTGCCCCTCCCTCCCCTTTATAAAATCACCCAGACTATACTCAGCCAGCTGGAACTTAAGGACTGAAGCTCTATTTACATCTTAGCACAATAGACAAGCAGATCTATACACAATATACAGGAATATTTACAGAGATACACAAATTAAAGGTAATACAGAAACACAATCCCCCTCCCAGAAATCAGAGTCCCCAGGAGGGGCTCCCAACCACCCTTCCGCTTTCTTTCCACCCCTCTACCTTACCCCAGGATTTGTCTTATGGCAAGGGCGGTTAGAAGTAGAGTGGTTAGTTAGGTTAGCAGAGAGGNTGACTACCCCATCTTCTTCACACCTGCCCTTTAGATACTGATAAGCATTTATCAACCTCTCAGTGTAAGAGACANTACCACTGGCTCCCAGAGAGACCAAGAGACTCTGTTATCTATGTTTGTGTTCTTGTTCTTATACATCTCAGCAAGCCTATGAGCGCAGCAGACATCACCGTTGTTTGCTTTTCACAGCCTATAATATAATTTTCTCCATTAAAATATTCCAGTTAACCTCAAACCAGCACAACTGACTACCCCATCTTCTTCACACCTGCCCTTTAGATACTGATAAGCATTTATCAACCTCTCAGTGTAAGAGACGTGCTCCAGATCCCTAATCATCTTTGTAGCCCTTCACGGAGCCCTTTCCAGTAGTTCTCTTGAGATGGGGAGATGAAAACTGGGCACAGTACTCCAGATGTTGCCTCACTGGAGGGGGGAGGAGACGAACATCTCTTGATCTGCCAGCTTCACTCTTCTTAATGGACCACAAGACACCATTAGTCTTTTGGGGCAAAACAGCACATTGCCAGCTCAAGGTGAACCTGTCCACCAGCATTGCCAGGCCCTTCTCTGCAGCAAAGCTGCTTTCTAGCATGTCAACCTCTAACCTGTATCGGTGCTTGGGGTTATTATCTCTTGAGGTGCAGGACCCTAGAATTGCCCTTGTTGAAATTCATTAGGTTCCTCTCCCCTCAACTTTCTGTAGTTACTGCAGTTTTAACACCCTTAACCCGAGAGTCAGCCACGAAGAGCAGATGAACAAGTTCTGGAGTGCCAACTGCAAAAGATTTTGCTGGGAGAAGTTTGAGAAGATGAGAATACAAGTTTGAGTGAAGGCTCTTGAGTGGGAAGCCTGAAGATGAGTAACACAACAAATTATTTGTTTTAACAAGAGCTTATTTTGATTGCTTGCTTGCTGACTTCTGCCTCAGGCTGCCTAATGGGATTTTCTTGGTAAGAAATAAAAATTAAGTTAAATAATTCACTCCTAATGAGCTCCATGCAATTCCAGAAATAGGTGGATTATATTGAGATTGCTTCTCATTGGAGAAGTACAGAATCCCCATTCTATTCTTCTTGATAGATTCATAGACTGAAACCAATCCAAAACAGCTTCCAGATACCTCAACTTTCACTAACTTCACTGGAATTATGTGTGGGAGAGCACAAATTAGATGACAAACACTTCTTCAGTTCCCCATTAAGAGCTTAAAGGAATTATTTCAATTCTTCTTTGGAGAAGGTTATTTCACACAGACTTTTCTATTACGATCTTCACCACACTGCCAGAAGCAGCTCCCAAGAATATATTTAGTCTTAAAATACAGAGGCAAAACCAGATTAAGTATGGGAACAGTGTTGTGAAGCAGTGGAGTAACAGACCATGTTTACCTGTGGCAGAGAAAGGCCTGGGTCCTGAACACTTCATGTGATGACATGATGTGGTCCACAGTTCTGATACTTCTGGGGTGCACTGGGGTGCACTGGACTACTCAGGAAACTCCTCCTGACTGCTAGGTACCCCTTGCCTACCCTGTGGCTCTACATCCTCTCTTGCTGCCAGGGTAGATGCTCAGAGGAAATGCCTGCTGTTGTTAGGATAACTCACTTTTAGAAGACACGTGGTAAGAAAAAGCAGGAGACATAGTGGGGGATCTAGGTGAATTGCCTTGGTGAGCTCAGGTGGCTCTCAGAGTGTAGGAAAATACTCTTTATTAAAGGATACATTTGAGGAACCAGAATTCAGAGTGCAAGACTGAGTAATCATATGATGATATGGTCATCTTTTTTTTTTTTTTTTTCTCCAGGGTCCAGGGTAATTCACTACGAGGTTGAATTTGAGTCAGGTGAAGACCATGAACTAACTCTGACCCTTATGTTTCTTGATCAATACTTGTGATGCTCAGAACCAGTCAAGTGATCGTGAGCCACAGGGATTCTGACAACCAACACAGAGAGCCAAAAAAAACCCAACCCAAAACTGCAAAAATATATAACTGAAAACAATTTTTTGGTCCTATTCCTGAAAATTCTACATGTACCCCAGGGCATACTTTATGTGCCCACTCTCTATGCCTTACCAATAAAGAAGGAATGCTGAGAAGGAAAAGACAATCAAGATATTTTGGGTGTTTTTGCCACAAAACCCAATCCCAGACTGAGGACAAACCTTTATGATACTACTGAAGGAAGAGATGATTGCAAGCAATACGGTGTTGGAAACAGAGACAGAATTATCTTGCCTGGTGTGTGGCATGTGTTTTTGATGATATCCAGGTGTCTGTAGCTTCAGCTGCAGCTGAGATATCACAGAATCACAGAAATCAGAGGTTGGAAAAGACCCTCAGGATCACCAAGTCCAAACCAATAATCCCACTCTGCAAGGTGCACCCTAAACCATATCCACAGGCACCACATCCAAATGATTTTAAAACACATTCAGGGTTGGTGACTCCACCACCTCCCTGGGCAGCCCATTCCAATGCCTGACCACTCTTTCTGTGAAAAGATTTTTCCTAATGTCCAGTCTAAACCTACCCAGTAGCAGCTTGAGGCCATTCCCTCTTGTTTTATCAATAATTACCTGTGAGAAGAGACCAGCAGCAGCCTTTCCACAACATCCTTTCAGGAAGTTGTAGACCGTGATGAAGTCTCCCCTCAGCCTCTTCTTTTTCAAACTAAACAGCCCCAGCTCCTTCAGTCTCTTCAGATACTAGAGTCATGAAGCTCCAACATGACCTTATGCTTTGGAATAATTCCTGGCATCATGTGCAAAGTTGAAGCCACCTTCAGTCCAGAATAAACCAACAGCTCAAGATAAGTCTGTATTGAAGAAGTATATAACACTTGCTTGTCCTGAGGTGACTATCCTTATAAGAAGACTTTAATTGGTTAAGACCTCTACTTATGTAGTGGATGGGTAATTAATTAATGTGAGATATTATTTTTGAAGATTAATATTGTTTATTAATATTCAATATTCAGAATCTTGCCACTCCAACCACTAATTTTAATAATAGTTAGTTCTTTGCATTGGTCATGGAAACTTTATGCAGGCAATAACACAGGATCTAGAAATAACTAATAATAATACATAACATTAATTGAACTGAATTGAACTGGAAGAGAAGGCTTTGCTGTTAGTGTACCACTTGGAGTCAATACTCCGCTTGCCTACTATACGGACTCAGGGAGCTCCTTACTGCTTATGGCAGAAGGCAATTAGTGATTACAAAAGGCTTTAAGGATTTACTCACAAAATATTGTCAGACAGCACCCAAAGCACATGGAGGGGTTGCTGTTGGTGGTTTCAAAGCCCTTAGAGGCTTTGGAGTTTCCCCAGGTTCTTTTCTCAGGCAGCTGGAGTCTGGCACAGTCTCTGACCTGGTTCCTCTTGACTCCCCATTCAGCATCAGCCTTGCCGAGGGGCAGGTAGGATACAATGCCATGTGCAGTTTCAGCACAATGTCATGCTGGCTGTGCAGGCTGATCGCATTTAGAGGGTATTCCTGGTCATGGAGTTCCACCCAGCTCGGGATGCAATGAGGTAGCAGCATGAATACAATGGCAGAGAGCATGGATACAAGGGTAGAGCACGGATACAAGGGCAGAGCACAGATACAAGGGCAGAGCAGGTTGTGTCACCTGCTCATCTCCTTTTATCAATACACCCCGAGACTAATGGGCCTTTGGACACAGAGTAGCCAATCAGAACGGCAGTTAGCCAAGCCTGACCATATCTGGTGAAGCCAAAGTCTTGCTCTACCCTTTTTAGGGCAGCACACAGGCCTTGCACAAGGCATACACAAGCTGAGCCTGTGTACCTTGTTTAACACAGGATGCAAATGCCCAGAGTCCTTAGACTCAGTGGCTCCAGGTTCTTTGTCCTCTTTCCTGTGGTTGCCTCTCCCCAGAACAGAAGGGAGGGAAGAACAGGAAAACATGTCTGGGCAAGCCAGGACATGTATAAGCCTATTTTGGCCTGGTTAGGCCTACCATGGCAATATAACTGTTGAATAAGAAGAGAACCAAAGAATTATCTCTGCTGCAAGGAACGCAGAGTCTAAGCCTGCACACCTTGCATTCTTCCCTGATTGGGAGGTGGATGTTTTTAAAGAAGTATCCTGCAGGCTTATTTCAGACATCCTGCCTCTTAATTTGAGTAACCTACTGCAAATTACCTCATAACTTACTTTGTCAGATTTCCTCCATCCTTCAGCTTTCTCTTCTGTAGATATGCATTGGGAGAGGTAGTGTTGTATATGTGCAAATTCAGATAAAACTGGTTTGTATGATATGCTGAAGAACTATGCTATAGATAAGGGGGGAAAAATTAATTAATTCTGGGTTTCTACATTGCAGTATTTACTCCCCACACTACCATAAACATTGAGATGAGAAAACACAGGGAGTGGTAATTTTTAAGAGAGTCTGCACTGAAAATATTTTAGAAATTTTTATCACAGTTCTGCTCTAGATATAAATGGCATTAAAACTCTTGTTTTGGGAGATGTGGCTATTTTTATACTTAAAACAATCAGGAATAGAGCATTGGAATGAATGCATAAGGAGGAGTAAATAAGAGGAGGAAAAAAAAATTGCTGCTGCTGTACTGTTGTCAGGCCAGAGTTGTAGGAATTTCACAGGCAGCTATTATTGCATTCACTTTCTGTCGGAATGAGATAGTTTTGAAATGCTAATCATGCTCAGATAGTAAAACTGAGTTGGGTTACAGGATTAATAAAGCAAGTAGTAATCTTCCCTTTGCTCTCATGCATTTGCAAAGTTTATCTACCCTCCCAGAACAAAACCACTGGAAATAACATCAGTTCATTTTTAGTGCGGCCACCATTCCGGAAGGTGCAGCTGAATGAGCAAAGGATAAGGAAGAGATAGGAAGTGTGTAGGACATTAGGAATTTTCAGCATAATCATATATAGAACATGAATTTATTGCTAGTGTGATTGAAATCTTAATAGCCTAATCCTTGAATCAACAATGGTCCAGATCTAATTATTACCAAAAAATCCAGAAAAACAAAAAAACAAAACCAAACCAAACAAAAACCCCCCAATAGCTCAATGCAGAAAAAAAATCAATAAGAGTATAATAATGGTAGGAATATGATTAATATTATCACCCTACTTAATTTTCTGTCTCCCCTCCTCCCCCTTCTCCTCAGGGTCCTAAAGTCAATGGTTTCTTTTTGGTGGAGGTACTGAAGGAGGAGCATTATGGCCAGTTGTAGGTATCCAGAGTAATTTGCTAGAGGAGTAGGATATGATCTCTTATTTAAAAACCCACATGAGGTCATGTTTATGTCTTTTCTAACAGGCTTTTACACTGGACTTTTTCTTCACATTACATCCACATTTATTGTATGTGGTGAATTTTACATGTGTTGGAAACACTTAGAATCATAGAATCAGCCAGGGTTGGAAGGGACCACAAGGATCACCTAGTTCCAACCCNGCATCCTCGTGGCCCTTCTCTGGACACACTCCAGCATTTCCACATCCCTCTTGTCCCAGGGGGCTCCAGAACTGGATGCAGTACTCCAGGTGGAGTCTCACTTGAGCGGAGTAGAGGGGGAGAATCACCTCCCTGACCCTGCTGGCCACACTTCTCCTGATGCAGCCCAGGCTCTGGTTGGCTTTCTGGACTGCAAGTGCACACTGCTGGCTCATGTTGAGCTTCTTGTCCACCAGCATCCCCAAGTCACTCTCCCCAGGGCTTCGCTTCAGTTACTCACTGCCCAGCCTGGATTTGTGCTTGGGATTGCTTTGACCCAACTGCAGGACCTTGCACTTGGTCTTGTTCAACCTTGTGAGGTTGGTTTGTACCCACCTCTCCAGCCTGCCCAGGTCCCTCTGGGTGGCATAGTTCTTTGTTACCTTTAACACCAGTTTTGTCTATCTTTGTTTTGTCTAGTTTGTGTAGCTTTATACAGGTTTAGGAAAGCTTAGATTGAATAAGCCTGACCAGGCTTATCTTGAGGCATTAGAAGCTCAATACAATTCAGATGTCTTTTTAATGGCAATGGTGGTAATATACTATATTAAAGGTTCACATGGTGATAACCTGACCATTTTCTGCAGTCCATTCCCCTCATACAACATCCAGTCACTGAATCAGGGTTGTTTGCAGGTATATCCTGCCCACCCTCTTACTATCCACTTGTGGGCCTGTTGTGGATTTTCTATATAAGAGTCATTATCATTACATGTAATTCCAGAGAAGATTAGATCAAAAAAGTTAAATCAGAAGGTGACTTGAAAACCTGCCTTTCTCTTTGTTCTTCTGTTCTCCCAAATTAACTGCATGTTCTAGCTGGTGAGTGGTGGGTTGAAGGACCAACTGGATAAAGAGAATGAAAGTGAATTCACTTGGGTTTTTCTCCTATTGTAGACACTATGAGGAGGGAACATTTCTTCTTAAATGCCTATAAGATACCAGGCACATGCAGGTGCTTAAGTGGCTGGACTCTTATCCGAGTTCCTTGGCAGGAAAACACTAATAAATCAGATTAGACCAGTAAACCCACTGTTCCTGTCATTTTTAATTAAAGTGCTTCTCAACAATTCTATTTCTATCTATTGAAGACATTCCAGGGATGTTCAGTGGTGAGTCACTCCACCTCAGACAACCACCCAAAGAAGAGGGGAGATAAAATACAGGGGAAGGTGAACACCGCTCGCAGAGGGTCTGAGAACATTTAGTGGGGTTTATGTGTTAATCCCTGATGATTATGACTTTGTCTAGCTTGTGTAGATTAGCATAGGACTTTTTAAAAATAGAATCATTTAAATTGGAAGAGAGCATCAAGATCATTTAGTCTAGACATAGAATTATGCTGAATTGAGACACCTGTAGCTGAACTATATATTAAAGAGCATCAAGATCATTGAGTCCAGACATAAAATCGTGCTGAATTCAGACATCTGTAGCTGACCTATATATTAAAGAGCATCAAGATCATTGAGTCCAGACATAAAATCATGCTGAATTCAGACATTCATAGCTGAATTATATATTATATGTATTATATACATAGAACTATATATTCACTGCTGTCTTTATGGTTAACAGAGAGAGAGGATTGAGTTGTTTAGGGTGCAGTGGCACCTTGCAGTACAATCCTTGGTGTGAAAGAAAATGAACACACTCCTCAGTAAATAAGTGATTTTGTTCAGGCAACAGAAGCATTTCACAAAGCACAGTCCTAGCTCTGTTTGCACAGGTTTCAAATCTCCCACAAAGGTCATTGAAGCCCAGCTGCCAAGTCATTGCCTCAGACCAAAGCAACAAGCTGACACCTGTTCTTTTGTCACAATGCAGTTGGATTTAAGTGGGAGGAAAGAGGTTTATGGAAGCCAACCTCACCTGTCCTCGTTTGCACTCACCACTCACACATGCAGGTTGCAGATCTATGGACATGGGCTGAGCCTCGCAGTCCTTTCTGTTCAAGATGTTCCAATTAGGTAATTCCAGTCACAGGGAAGTTGCAAGAGCTGTACAAAAAGTCGGTGGCAAAGGTAGGATTAGAATTCAAAAGTCAACCTTAGCTGACAATGTCACCCTTAATCCTCTGGAAATGGCTTCTGAATTAAAGCAGTATGATGAGTGACATGTTTGAAGAGATTTAGCTAAGTAATAAGGAGCAAACACAGCCTTTTACTTCTTGCTTTTGTTTAATGATTTTGGGTGGGAGAATTGCAGGGGAAAGGAGAGGAAGGATTTAGATTTTTTGATAAGTTTAGTTTCCAGGTGAACTTGTCTGTAAAGGTGTAGTATTAGCACTGAATATCCTACAGTCTGCAGGAGCTTTCAAATCTAGTAGGTCTACGTTGAAACTCGCACCTCTGAGCGCTTTCATGGGCATTTATTGTAGGAATTAAAACATCTTTTCTGTGTGTAACTCTAGTTAAAGATCAAATATAAGTTAGGAAAAAGTCCAGAAATGTTTAATATTTAATAATTGGTGACTTGGTACTGCCAGTTGTCAAGGGTTTGTTCTTGGTTGGCTACCAAACTTATGGCAGACATACTCCATTATCTCTCTCCTTCCCAGAGGGGATGAGAAAGGGAATGGGGCAGAAAGACATAGGGACTGGGGAATTCCCCTAAAGCTACTTCAGTGAAAACAATAACAATAACATTTTACACAAATATTTGCAAAGCTGATATTCGAACCCAACCCTCCTGATAGAAATCACATTGCTATCACCACTGATGCTCTGGTCAAGCACTGAAAAAGTCTCAGATTGGACTCAGTGTCAGACAGAAACTGGATTCAGGAGCTAGATTTTGGACCTGGATTCAGGAACAGATGGATGGAGATCAAAAGCAGAACAGAGAGTCCTCTTCAGATGTCAGCCACTGAAGTAGGGAGCTAAGTGCTTGTTACCCCTCAGCTTTATACCAAATATGATGTTCATAGAATGGACTCTCCTCATTTAGCTTAGGGTCAGCTGCCATGTCCACTCCTGCTCACAGATGCAATCTCTTACTTAATGCAGCCCCAGTGTGACACCCCCGTTTAGAAGTGACCTTGGACTCTGTAGGAACAAGTATAAGCAAGAGTATTTCTGCTTATACCAGTACTTGGTAATTGCTATAAACATCTGGCAAAAGTGCCATTAACTTCAGAAAGTGCAGTTACTTGGGAGAAACTTAGCTGAGAACAAAATCAGAGAATCATAGAATGGTAAGGTTGGAAGGAACCTCAAAAATCATCTAGTTCCAACCCCCTGCCATAGAGGGTGATGATGATGATGAGGGTGCAGTCAACACTGTCTATATCATATGATGATGAAGATACGATGATGAGGGTGCAGTCAACACTGTCTATATCATATGATGATGAAGATATGATGATGATGATGCAGTCAACACTCTATATTGTATGATGATGAAGATATCAAATGGCACTGGATGATGAAAATACGATGATGAGGGTGCATTCAACACTGTCTATATCATATGATGATGAAGATATCAAATGGCACTGGATGATGAAGATGTGATGATGAGAGTGCATTCAACACTGTCTATATCGTATGGTGATGAAGATATTGAATGGCACTGGTCCCAGTGCAGACCCTTGAGGGACACCACTTGCCACCCATCTCCATTTGGACATGGAGCTGTTGACTTTTTGAGTGCAATCTTCTAACCAAATCCTCATCCACTGCACTGAACAATAAATTTGTCCTCTAATTATCAGTATAGCATAATTGTGGTGTATAGAGCTGATCTGTTTCTCCAGAGGGATGAAATCCAGTAATAATCAGTGAGAGACTCAAGTGATGATTGAGAGCTCTCATCCCAGCAAATTCTACTGCTTTTTTTTTTTTTTTTTTTTTTTTTTTTTT
>VWZE01008267.1:82114-108636 GCA_013396675.1 Eubucco bourcierii
TTTGAGCTACCCCAGTGAATAATGACAAACTCAGTGACAGGTCAAACTGCTAGGGTCAGGGAAGTTACATAAAGTAGGATTCTGTGATATTTTGCAACGTGCTAAATCTGAGAGCTCGCATGTTCTCACGCGTTAACCAGCGGTGATGCTGTGGTTTTGATAACAATATTCTGTTACATGAACATCCAAATGCTTTCAAGGCATGGTAATGAGCCAGCATTCTGATGATTGAGTGGAAAGCACCGTGACATTTCAGGGGTCTATCTCAGCGTAACCAGCCAATTAATCACAGCAGGGAACCACAAGATCCCCCCCAGAAATCGTCAGGAGGCATTAAGAGTAATTGGGAGCTTCACCTGTGATTTCAATTAGCTCACTTAATTCAGCACTCCGGCTGGATGGCGCAGTGGGGTAGAATCAAACCTGACATTTGTAAAGATGCACTTTAGACTAGACTGCATGAATGAACTGCTAGGCTGAATGGAATTGTCTATTGCCTGGGTAATTTTAGTAGCTCTGATTATGGCATTTAATGAAACATGAGTATAGGGAACGAAGAAGTAACAGCCACAGAATCATCATAGAATCACAGAATGGTAAGGTTGGAAGGGACCTCAAAGATCATCTAGTTCCAACCCCCTGTCATAGGCAGAGACACCTCCCACTGGTACAGGTCACTCAAGGACTCATCCAACCTGACCTTCAACACCTCCAGGGAGGGTGCAGCCACAACCTCCCTGGGTAACCTGTGCCAGTGTCTCACCACCCTCACTGCAAACAACTTCCTCCTAACATCCAGTTTCAATCTCCCCTCTGCCAGTTCAAACCCACTGCCCCTTGTCCTGGTGTTGCAAGACCTTGTCAATAGTCCCTTCCCAGCCTTCCTGTAGCCTCCTTCAGATACTGGAAGGCTACTCTAAGGTGTCCTGGAAACCTTCTCTTGTCCAGGCTGCAGAGCCCCAACTCTTGTAACCTGTCCTTATAACAGAGCTGCTGTAGCCCTCTGAGCATCTTTGTGGCCTCCTCTGGACGCACTCCAACAGTTCAATGTCCTTTCTGTGATGGGGGCTCCAGAACTGTACACAGTACTCCAGGTCATCTGAGGAGAGCAGAGCAAAGGGGCAGAATCCCCTCCCTTGTCCTGCTGGCCATTGCAGTGAAGTGTGCTTCGACATTCTGTTTGCTGATACAGTCCCTTCAAGCGACTCAGTTAGTGTGACTGGGAAAACCTCTGCTGGTATATAGAAGGAAATGATTCTGTGGTCTTTTTTCTTATCAAAACTATTGGCAGGCTGTCACCCAAAGCCTGTGCCTTGCTCTTGGGCACAGGAGAGTACTTACCAGCTTCAGGACTTTGATTTGTGTCTAGGTAGTCAAAACCTGATTTGTGATTATTTTTGAGTGTTGGTTGTTCCTTGCTGATAGGTTGTTAGGCAATTTTTAAGAAACAAACTGCGGTCTACCTACTTTCCTCAGAATCAGTGGAAGTTATTACATTTGGTCATGAGGGACTTCTACCATATTTTTTCAAAACTAGGCAGCAAAAGGGTTAGCAGTTTAAACTCTGAAAAAGTGGTTGAATATATATATTTTTTCCCCACTAATGGGATTTAGCAGTTAGGCATGAAAGTAGTCAACATATCATCGTCCTGATTTATAGTATTATACTATACAGAACAGCATTTTAGCTGAAAAAATAAAATCTGTGCAGATGTGATGTGCTAGCACAATGTAGTTGATTGGCTAGGGCTGGCTGATAGGTTGGGCTGGGTGATCTTGGAGGTTTCCTCCAACCTGGTTGATTCTATGATTCTATGATTTAAAGAGCTATCTTCTCTATATTCTCTCATTGTAGTTCTCTTCCACTTGCCTTCCTTTTTTTTTTTTAATTTATTTTTTCCCTAACAGGAAGAAGAAGAACACAAAATAATGCCTTCAAATGGCTTTTATTCTTCATAAAAGTGTGTGTTTTCTCTTCGTTAATGTATACGTAATGAACAGCCCTTCCTTGCTAGTGATAGGTAGTTCAGAGCTTTTACCTCTAAAGTCCAGTGACTGAACTAAATGCTCTGCTTTCTTAATACCAAAAAAGGTAGGCAGGTTTTCAGAATGAATAGAAATTTCCTATTCTTTCCTTGAAAATCTGAATTTAGTGTTTCTATAAAAGCAGTTGTGGCTTTGATGGGAGCTGAATATTTATTTTTTCCCCCTCTTTTGCCAGTTGGTAGAATTGAACCCTTGAAAAGTATTTTTCTAAATTGCCTCTTTCTAAAGCCTGCCAAAATAAACAAGAATTGTTCCACTGTCACCAATTTATTTAAAATTGACTGAATGAATCTAACTCTGGTATTCAAAGGTAGTCGTTAATTAGCTAATGTTTTAACATAGAATAATCAGTGGATTGAATAGGTTTAGCTACTAATGAACACTGGGATTAGGATAGGGAAGACCAAGAGGGGCTTCCAGTCTGGTCCTGTTCAAAAGCCTGACCTTGGCTTAGAGACAGCAGTAAAAGACTACCTCAAAACCACTGTCCCTCTGTGGGAAAGACTCAGTCTGTCGGGAAGCAGCAATACTTCACTTCTGTTATTTTTTTTTTAACCTGGGCTAACATTCTTGATTGCTGACCAAATCACTGTCATGGAAAGGCCTAAGTAGGCCACAATAGGCTTATACATGTGTTGGCTTGCCCAGACATGTTTTTCTGCTCTCCCTCCTTCTGTTTTGGGGAGAAACAGCTGCAGGAAAGAAGACAAAGTACCTGGAGCCACTGAGTCTGAGGACTGTGGTTTGCCCAGACTTGTTTTGCACCCTTTGGTAAACAAGGTACGCAGCTTGGTTTGTACAAGGCTGTGCTCTGCCTGAAGTTGTATAATGCAAGCCTATGGCTTCACCTACTATGGTCGAGCCTGACTGGCTGCCATTCTGATTGGCTATTCTGTGTTCAAAGGTCTATTAGTCTCAGGTTGTTTGATGAAAGGAGGTGAGCAGGTAACACAGTGTGCTCTGCCCTTGTATCTGCTCTGCCATTATATCTGTGCTTGCTTGCTACCTCATTTCATGCTGAGCTGTGTGGAACTCCAGTGACTAGGCACAGGCTCTAAATGCCTGAATGTGCTTGGCCTGCACAGCCAGCATGACATTGTGCCAAGCCTGTACATGGCATTGCATCCTGCCTGCCCCTCTGCAAGGCAGCTGCTGAATGGGGAATCAAGAGGAAGCAGGTCAGAGACTGTGCCAGACTCCAGCTGCCTGAGAAAAGATCCTGGGGAAACTCCAAAGCCTCTAAGGGCTTTGAGACCACCGACAGCAACCCCTTCACCTGCTTTGGGTACTGTCTGATAATATTTTGTGAGTAAATACTTAAAACCTCTTGTAATCACTAATTACCTTCTACCATAAGCAGAAAGGAGCTTCCTGCATCCATCCAGTGGCTAAGCAGGATAATGAACTGCCAGCAGTGTAGTGACTGCAGGAACCTTCTCTTCCAGTAAAAATGTTTGCCTTTGCTGGTTACCTCTTACAGTGTTCCAGTTTTGCCTCTTCCCTGTGTGTATAAATTTCCAAATCCTGCGTTTGGAAATTTCCAGCTGAAACTGTCTCTGTCTGGCATGGGGGCAGCTTCTGGCGTCTTCTCAGAGAGGCTACCACTGCAGCTCGCCTCCGTTAATAAATCTTGCCACATAAATCCAAAACACTACAGTTTGAACTCTCTTCCCATCCATGAGACATACAGCATGCTCTAGCTGCTGCTGCAGAAGCCATTCAAGAGCTAATGGTTGAATCTTCATGCAAGAGCCTTTTGATCTATGAAGAGTCTAGTTTATGAAGGTTTGCAAGGTTGCAAACCACTTTGTATTGGGCTTTTTTTGCAGCTGGATTATTTAATCTTTGCTGTTTATATGATGAAATTAAAGCCAAGTATACTTCAAGCAATTTGTTGAATATTTCTCCAGTAAGCACAAATTCCATCTTTTGGAAAGGGATAGTCCTATTCCAGAAGATTCATGTCAGTATCCAAATTACACGATCACTTCTAAACAAACATAATAACCTGAAGTCTTTCCTGCGATCAGTACTACAACCTTAAGGCCCTGGCAAAGCAATCAAAAGTTTACTTGAGCTGTGATGACTATTTTTTTCCATAATAATTCTCTGCAGAAGAAGCACCTGGAAAAAAAAAGAAGTGAAAAAAAAGAAGTGAGAAGTGGTTTAAAGGACAAAAAAGAGAAAAAAAGAATATTTTTGACATTTTAAAAGCTATGTCAGTTAAATCAATTCATCCATTTACTCCAGTGTTCTGGAGAACAGATGCTGAGATTTATTGTGCCATCACCTTCTGAAGGTGACTGGTCCTCTGATTGTGTATAAAGAGGCCAGTTTTAAAAATGATGCAGCTAGGACTGGGTAATTTGCATTATATGACTCTCTTTTTTTTGGAGATACTCTTTCTGAAGCTCGAGTGCACTAATGTGAAACATTATCTTGAAGGCAAGGCTCCCAGACAAAGGACACATTGTTAAATAGCCAAATCACAAGGTGTCTTGGAACACTTTTTTTCCTGTTGTTTCAAGTAGATTCATAAAATGGCATTTTCAAGCTACTTGGTCTTATATAAGAAAAAAAAGTCTTATAAATGCCTTTAAGGGAAAATGTGGTTCAAAGAAAGTGACTAATTTTAGTGCTTGGAAGGACATTGAACTGTTGGAGAGGGTCCAGAGGAGGGCCATGAAGATGCTCAGAGGTCTGCAGTAGCTCTACTATGAGGACAGGCTGAGAGAGTTTGGGCTCTGCAGCCTGGACAAAAGAAGGCTTAGGCTGGGGAGGGACTAGTGATCAGGTCTTGCAATGGCAGGAAAAGGGGCAATGGGTTTAAACTGGCAGAGGGGAGATTGAAACTGAATGTTAGGAAGAAGTTGTTTGCAGTGAAATTGGAGAGACAGTGGCACAGGTTCCCCAGGGAGGCTGTGGCTTCTCCCTCCCTGGAGGTGTTGAAGGCCAGGTTGGAGGAGATTTAATGTTAATAAACATTACTGTAGTGATTAAGAACTTTTGCCTGGATATCAAAATTAATATCAATTATTAATTTTGCATTAATCGTAACAAATAGTACTTAGACTGTTTAGATGTAGACATACACTGGAGGCCAGTGACGAGTGGTGTCCCTCAGGGGTCAGTGCTGGGACCAGTGCTGTTTAACATCTTTGTCAGTGACATGGACAGAGGAATCAGTGCACCCTCAGCAAGTTTGCAGATGACACCAAGCTGTGTGGCACAGTCGACTTGCTAGAGGGCAGGGATGCCATCCAGAGGGACCTGGACAGGCTGGAGAGTTGGGCCCAGGCCAACCTGATGAAATTCAATAAGGCCAAGTGTAAGGTCCTGCACCTGGGTAGGCACAATCCCAAGCACAAATACAGGCTGGGTGGTGAATGGCTGGAGAGCAGCCCTGAGGAAAAGGACCTTGGAGTCTGGGTTGATGAAAAGCTCAACATGAGCCTGCAGTGTGCACATGCAGCCCAGACAGCCAACCGAGTCCTAGGCTGCATCAAGAGAAGCGTGGCCAGCAGGGCAAGGGAGGGGATTCTGCCCCTTTACTCTGCTCTCGTCAGACCCCACCTGGAGTACTGTGTGCAGTTCTGGAACCCTCAGCACAGGAAGGACATGGAAGTGTTGGAGCGGGTCCAGAGGAGGGCCACAAAGATGATCAGAGGGCTGGAGCAGCTCTGCTATGAGGACAGGCTGAGAGAGTTGGGGCTCTTCAGCCTGGAGAAGAGAAGGGTTCGAGGGGACCTGATAGTAGCCTTCCAGTATCTGAAGGGGGCCTACAGGAAGGCTGGGGAAGGATTATTTACAAGGTCCTGCAACGACAGGACAAGGGGCAATGGGCTTAAACTGGCAGAGGGGAGATTTAGACTGGATGTTAGGAGGAAGTTCTTTACAGTGAGGGTGGTGAGGCACTGGAACAGGTTGCCCAGGGAGGTTGTGGATGCTCCTTCCCTGGATGTGTTCAAGGCCAGATTGGATGAGGCCTTGAGTGAGCTGTACTAGTGGGAGGTGTCCCTGCCTATGGCAGGGGGTTGGAACTAGATGATCCTTGAGGTCCCTTCCAACCTTACCATTCTATGATTCTATATTTAGGTTGAAAACTTCATTTTCCATTATTTTTCTGGAGTTACAGATTGGCTGTTGTTACAGCTCCTCTGGGAGACAGATTGTTGATACAAACCCACCCATCCTCATAACAGCAAACAGGTAAACATACAAAGGTCAAAAAAATCAGAACAATAAGTTTGCAAAATTTTGGAAGTGTTCATCTAAACTTTGACTGCCACCTCTCTTATGCATGATGGTTTGGCTGCAGGGCTATGTCCTTCTTTTAGGTAATCATAGGGGGAACAGATAAAAGCATTGCTATCTTAACTGCTACAAAACATTCCAGAAAGAGCATTGCCAAGAGACTCCCAGAATCATTATGGTTCAGTTGCTCTCTGACTGCAGCCTTCTCTGTGTCTGAGGCAATCTTGATCAGTCTTGACTTCCTGTCAAATAGCTTTGCCAAGAATTAAAACTGGAACGTTTTGGGATTTGCTATCCCAGCAGGAATCCTGAAGTAAGGAATAAGCATGCAAAGGACTGCAACAGGATGCTTTATAGACTGAAAAACCAAAATCTTCTTTCAAAAGCAATGTTGGAATAATTACTCTGAAAGAGAGCAGCAGGGTAGGATGCTAGATGTCTCTTCCAAACCTGGATGTTTCCCTTCTCTACTGCCCTTTTGACAGCAGCTCCACCATAATGAACACTTAACTGCACATTACCTCTCTTTGAGGCTTGGTCTTTCAGATTTCATTGGACTACTTCTCCTAGTGGTAAAAGACAATAAATTCTTACAGAATTGAACATGGAGAAGTAAACACTGATAGCAATTAAGTACACAGTGTGGATAATTCAGAGTCGTGATCAAAACTGTCTTTACAACAGAACATTTCCACAAATTTTAGCCTCAGTATTTCAAACACAGCTTCACAAACATGTTGAACTAACCTTTCAGACATTCTCTCTCGTGATCTCTTCAGCTCATCACATTGCTTTTGCTCTTTTTGTGGCAAATGCTCCACCTAGCCCAGGTGCATGCTTCTCTACAAGCCATTGAACAAAAAAGATCTGTTGCTGCTTTTCTCCCTTTACCTTCAACCATGACCAGCTGTTTTCTACTTCCACGGCTTGAATTTGCCTTTGCTTGGGTTATGTTGAAATTAATTGCCTTTCTGGAAAAAAAAAAAATCATAACTCCATTAAGAAAAGCCTGAAATGATTTAATGCTCAAATATTTATTTCAACACAATGCTGCTGATTTTTGGTCAGAAGAAAAAGTAACGTGTGGCCAAAGTGGCTGCATAATGAAGACAACTGACACTAGTGACCAAATGTTGAGTTTGAGCTCTTAGTTATGTTTTGACTCAGTTTCTTATCCTAAAGTTTTGAAGCATCCTGTGCCTTGCTCAGATGGGACACTGCACTTGTCAACATGGGTATGTGCAGCACATTTCTATAGGCTGTGTTTAACTAATCAGTAATATTTGTATCGAACCTGTTGTACAGCTCTGTAATGCTACATATTAATTTGGTCTTTAATATTTCTCTCCTGCTAATCTCTGTCTCCTGGTAATATACCCACTTCAATAATTGATGTTAATAATAAGTGTGGTGCCTTTCACATAATGATCTCAAAGTGTATTAAGGACATTAATTGATAAACCTCATCCAATGGTAATTATGTAAGGGAATAAAACCTGTCTGCATTATTCATGTGGTTTAAGTAAGGCACAGAGAGGCTAAGCCATTTCATCTATCAAAGCAGCAGCAGAACTAGCAAAAAAATGTGGCAGCTCTGATTCTCCTCATCCCAATTGCACTTCCAACCAGTAAAACACCTACAATATCCCAATCTCACCCTTCTTCCTAAAGGACACAATACCCCAGGTGTGGCCTCATCACTACTCCCTCCCTTCACCTATTGACAATACTTTGTTTAATGCATCTTTACACAGTTTGTGCAGCAAGAACACATTGCTGATTCTTATTCAACTCCCAAATTCTTTTCCACCAAACCACTTTCCAGCTGGGTGGCCCAAGCGTATATTACTGCATGGAGCTTTTGCTCTCCAGGTGCAGGACTTTGCACTTCTATCTTCACTGAGTTCCTCTCAACTCATTTCTGCAGCCTGTTGAAGTCCAGCATTGAGAATGCACCTGGAACCATTAATACAAAGTGGAACCATTAATACAAATTTGGAACCATTAATACAGAGTGATGGTAAATGAAACTGGCATTGGACAATGCATAAGCAAAGTCAAATCCATGACATGAGACTGCACAGGTAGTAAGAAAATTGAGTGTCTGTGAGTTGTAGGAAATTAATCGTCTCAGACTTGTTGACAACAGAAAAGCATGAAAACAAAACTAGGTGCCAAATGAAGGGCATTAAAGGAGAGTTGAAAGCTGGGGGAAAAAAAAAATACTACAGGAATAGCAATGAGAGTTGATGTGCTCCAGCTCTGCTTCAATGTAGTAAACAAGGATAAGCTTTGAGATTCAGAGCCAGAAACATCCACAGCCCAGACTGCAAGACAGAGGCAAATCTACTTTCCAGCATTAAATGTGTCTCTTTGTTGGCTGGTTTGGGTGTTTTTGGTTGGTTAGCGGTTTGGTTTTTGTTACTGTTGCTGGTTTCAGAGGGTTTGGTTTTTTGTTTGCTTGTTTGTTTGCTTGCTTTGTTTTTTGGTGGGTTTTTTTGTTTTATTTTTTCTTTTGTGTTTTTTTTTTTGTTTTGTTGTTGGGGGGTTTTGTTTTGTTTTGTTAGATTTTCTTCCTTTTTTAAAAAAAAATTATTTTAATTTTTTTTTTTTTTCTAAAGAGAGGGGATATAACATTTAGAAGTTACTCAAGAGCTCCATTATTGTTCTGCTGCTGGGATTAGGAAATACACATAACATCAACCCAGAATAACAAACTGTTACTTCTCTAGAGCCTTGCAGTCCGAAGGGTTACTCCTCAAAGTGAGAATAGTCCTATGAACTCCAAACAATGTGGAGTATGGAAAGTATCCCTCCACCCAAAAATTTAAGGTGAAGCTGTCACAGAAATGTCTGCATATGTGGTTGAGACGCAGAAGGAGAGTATGGTGTGACGGGGTGGGGAGGAGGACACACTTGCATGAACCTGTATTTTGGGTTAGCTTAAGGGGTTGGGTGGCTGTAGTAATTTAATTTTGATATCAAATGGATGCTTGGTAAGATTTGTGTGTAGAGGTGTTTGTATTTTTTTTTTTTTTCCTTCTGGAAGAAGCTTTTTATTAAGTAATGATCTCCTTGTGTACGTCGTGATGTTTAATCAAAACAGACAGAACTTATGTCCTAGCCACCTGGGATCAATATATGGCAAAACAAAAGAAGGGATAGATCTTATTGCAGTGGACATTAAGCTCCACTCACTGCAGCATCCTGGATTAATGCTTCTGAATGCCTGAAAGATGATGCTGATGCTGCTGAATGCTCCTTTTCCTTTGCCCTTAATAGAGAATGACACATAGAGAGGAAAATCCAGGCTGAGGAGTTTTCCCTACCCATGTTTGGTCACAGGTATCTATGGTGACACACAGCTGAGAAACTCTGAGGGTAGAAGTGAACATGATCAGCACTGTCTTACGGTGAGTGAGGGAAAATCCCATAACAAACATTTGCCTTGGCACTGAGTATAAAAAACAGGGAGCAGCCTGCAATGAGAACAGAATCAGAAGCCTGCAGTTTCTGACAGTTCATTTTTTTCCTGAGTGGCATTATTTGGGGCTGACAGAAGCTGAGGTGCAATGATATCTGAGCATCTCATCTGTGCTGCAGGAGGGAGTGCACAGGTTTATTTTGTGCTTCAAAGATGTATCATGTTCAAGTTGATAACTTCACTTACGGATACAGTGAAGCATGAGAAAAGAAAACTACATGAGATGACATTTTTGTTTTGAAGGATCTAGGCTACATGCCCTTGGGAAAAAAAAAAAAGAGTAATAGGATGATGCTGAATATATTTTCTGGTGGCAGACTTCCAGCCTGCCAGCTCCTGGAGTTGAATCAGATCTAGAGACCCTATGTTTGGCAGCTAAAGCATAGGCATTCCTTAATAGTCTGTTACATAGAATACTTTGAAGGTCCGTAGAAATAATTATATTGGTTTGAGGGGTTTTTTTTTTTGTTTGTTTTTTTCCCTCTTCTTCTTTCTACAGTATTTGGAGGCTATTTGATTTTTTTAAGGGAAAAAAATAAAATATAAAATTTCTAGGTTTGTGTGAATGAATACAGACCTACCCCAACTGTCAGAAAAGCACCTTTTTGTTTGGATGATAAACTGGAGTGTGTAAATTAGTGGGATTGTCTCGCTAGTGTGAGGTGTCCTTGTCTACGGCAGGGGGTTGGAACTAGATGATCTTTGAGGTCCCTTCCAACCTTACCATTCTATGATTCTATGATTCTAAATTCTGAAGGGTAAAAGATGGAAAGCTCTTAGCAGAAATAGAAAGGATTTCCAAATGTTACCTTCTAAATCTCATGATTTTAAGAACTCTCTATTTGGGAGATCTCACTTGTTATTTTTGCCATGAAGATTTGCCAAGTAGTTGATGCTCTTGATGGTATCTGAAATCTTAGACTAGAAACAAACAGACAAGTTTCAAAATGAGCTGGGGAAGTCAGATGTGTCAGCACATGTGGCTAGAGAGGCATTTTGGGCACCAGCTCTACAAGCCAGGACTTCTCATGTGCCATCTGAGCAGCTAAGTCACCTTTTGCTAGAAAGACAGTATCTATCCCTCTCTTGTAGATATTGTTCACTCAAAAAATTGCTACCATAGTATGACGTGCTCTGTCTTGGCACATGGTGGGGGTCTGATGAGAGCTTTTCATGGCAGTAGCTTGAATAATCTGTTGTCTTGGTTTAGTCCCAACCAGCAGCTAAGCCTCACACAGCTGCTCAATCTGTGCCATGGTAGTGGGATAGGGGAGATAATTGGAAGGGTAATAGTGGAAAAAGTAGAGGGTTAAAGACAGTTTAATAGACAACAGTTTAAATAGGTGTGCTGGTTTGGGCTAACTGGAATATTTTAATGGAGAAAATTATATTATAGGCTGTGAAAAGCAAATAATGATGTCTGCTTCACTCATAGGCTTGCTGACATGTATAAGAACAAGAACACAAACTTAAATAACACAGAGTCTCTTAGCCTCTCTGGGAGCCAGTGGGTCTTCTGCTCTC
Organism: Eubucco bourcierii; assembly: GCA_013396675.1. Taxonomy (NCBI): domain Eukaryota; kingdom Metazoa; phylum Chordata; class Aves; order Piciformes; family Ramphastidae; genus Eubucco; species Eubucco bourcierii. The sequence goes on from VWZE01008267.1 coordinate 93,423, forward strand.
TGCTAACCACAAGAACACAAACACAGGTAAGACACTCAGTGAGTCTTGTCTCTGTCTCTCTGGCTGATTGTGTGTCTGCTGACCTCTCTGCTAACCTAACTAATCACTTTCCTTTTAACTCACCTGGCCGATCCTCCAAACTCACCTTGCACATAAGGCAAACCCTGGGGTAAGGTAGAGTGGTGGGGAGAAGGTGGAAGGGTGGTTGGGAGCCCCTCCTTGGGACTCTGATTTCTGGGAGGGGAATTATGTTTCTGTATTACCTTTAACTTGCATATTTCTGTAAATATTCCTGTCTATCGTGTATATATCTGTACATTGTGTTAAGCTGTAAACAGAGCTACAGTCTGTAAACAGAGTTGGCTGAGTCTAGTCTGGGTGATTTTATAAAGTGGGGGAGGGGGGCATGTAACTCCCAAACCATCACACATAGGGAAAAGCCATGCATGCAAAAAAAAAAGTAAAGAAAGCATTTACTTCAGACAGGCATTCAGCCATCTCCAGGAAGGGAGGACTCTACCATGCTCAACAGTTACTTGGCAAGACAAACGATATATCTCCAGACATCCCCTCTCTTTCCTTCTTCTTCCTCCAGCTTTATGTACTCAGCATACATCGTCCTGTTGGTTAGTTTGGGTCAGCTGTTGTAGCCATGTCCCATCCCAACTTCTTGCGCAGCCCCTGCCTACTCACTGGTGGGGTGGGCTGAGAGGCACAAAAGGCCTCGACTCTGTGTGAGCACTCTTCAGTAATGAAAACTTCTCTGCATTAGCAACGCTGCTTTCAGCACGGATTCAAACCACAGCCCCACACTAGCTACTATGAAGAAAATTAACTCTATTCTAGCCCAAACCTGCAAGCTAAGCTGATGTAAGCATGTGGATTATGAATGGGTCGCCTTATACAGTTTTGCTCCCCGACACAGGAAAAGAAATATGCTGTCAGAGACACTACTTTCTGCATCATTCCTCTTTTCTGAGATGAAGAGATATCACCTAGGATTTCTGCCCTGAATTGGTTTCCATTACTGTCCCTTTTTGTCTTTCTAGACAAAACTATGTATTTCCCTGGATAAGCTTATGAGTGCAAGTCAAGCCAAGCCATGAGCCAGCAGTGTGCCCAGGTGGCCAAGAAGGCCAATGGCATCCTGGCCTGCATCAGGAATAGTGTGGCCAGCAGGAGCAGGGAGGTCATTCTCCCCTTGTACTCTGCACTGGTCAGGCCACACCTTGAGTACTGTGTCCAGTTCTGGGCCCCTCAATTTAGGAAGGACATTGAGGTACTTGAACTTGTCCAGAGAAGGGCAACGAGGCTGGTGAGAGGCCTGGAGCACAAGCCCTATGAGGAGAGGCTGAGGGAGCTGGGACTGTTTAGCCTGGAGAAGAGGAGGCTCAGGGGGGACCTTATTGCTGTCTACAACTACCTGAAGGGTGGTTGTGGCCAGGAGGAGGTTACCTTCTTCTCTCAGGCAACCAGTGACAGAACAAGAGGACACAGTCTCAGGCTGTGCCAGGGCAGGTTTAGGCTGGAGGTGAGGAGGAAGTTCTTCACTGAGAGAGTAATTTGTCACTGGAATGGGCTGCCCAGGGAGGTGGTGGAGTCACCGTCCCTGGAGGCGTTCAAGGCACGTTTGGACATGGCACTTAGTGCCATGGTCTAGTCTTGAGGGCTGTGGTGATGGGTTGGACTTGATGATCTCTGAGGTCTCTTCCAACCCTTGCGATACTGTGATACTGTGATACTGTGATACATGGCAGTGGCTCATTAATATTTGCCTATGTTGGAGATCCAATCTTAATCTGACATTTAAATGAAATTTGAGGTCAGGAAGGCCATATAAGCTGAAATCAAAGGCAGAAGAAACATCAAGACCTCTGTGATGTCAGATTGATAGATTTTAATAGCCCTTCAGAGACTTCAAGCATCTTTTAGAGGGAACTTAACATCTCACAACAACTGCAGGCTTATGAAATAGAAATTACAGTGGCTAACTTGTAGGAGAGTGATGACAACTATTTTTCATCTCATGCTGTAGAATAAAATGAACCTTTCCAAAATACATTCTGTTGGTCACAGTCAGATGGTTTAGACTAATATGCTAGTTCATTGTTGGATGTTGTATTTTCATTGTATCACAGAGGGCTACTTTTATTATGAAGGCAAAAAGGTTGGTATTAGGGGTAAGAGATGTTGAGCCATATTATGAGAGGAGACTCAAAGAGACTCAAAGAGACTCAAGGAGACCAAAGGAGAGGAGACTCAAGGAAAGGAGAGGAGACTCAAGGAGAGGAGACTCAAGGAGAGGAGAGGAGACTCAAGGAGAGGAGACTCAAGGAGACTCAACTCAACGCAAGGAGAGGAGAGGAGAGGAAAGGAATGGAAAGGAAACCTGTTTTAAATTTTCTTTTTGTGTGACTTCTTACATTGGTAAAATAACTGGATCAGAACAACAACAGCAAAAAAAAACAACCCACCCCAGACCAATCAACCAACCAAAAAAAACCCCTCAAACAAACAACACAAAAAACCCCAAACAAATAACCAAACCAAACCAAATCAAACCAACCAACCAAACAAAAAAAGATCAGGATGTAATTGCTACATGTACATTGCTTTTGTGAAGACAGGGTTTAGGCATCAGTAAATGTGCCTTTGTTGACATCCTACAGAGGTAGATGCTCAAGCAGAGTCCAGTTTCTCCCCAGGTTCTCAGCTGTATAAGGAGGTTCCTGGGATGCAGCTGCCATCCTTAGGTACCTCCTGCAGGTCTTGAGCTGACCATGATGCTCTGATTCGCTTCTGAATTTGCCAGCTTGGCTGCAGAGATCAGCTGCAGCTTTGACCACTCACCTGGTCCTGCCTGCAGATGGAGCAGACTCTGGCTGAGAAATGGCTCATGAATCTTTCAGTAGAAGGTAAATGTGCACAGCGGTAAGCCTGGTGTTCAGCAGGGAAGCCAGCTGTCTTCTGCCTACAGAAAAGACATGCTTGATTAATTTTGCAGGTTTTAACTTATGGCCTCGACAGGTGTCAGCGTGTGGACATGGCTTTCATGGTTTACAAATCTTCCACTATTTGGATATCCTAAGGACTTTCTATTTTCTTCTTTTATCAAAGTTTCTTCTAACAATCTCACTTCTGTTTTGCTTGTCTGATGTAGAAGTCCTAAAAGCACTCATCTGTATGCTTCTCATGCATGATGGTAAACACTTCCAGGCTTGAAAGCCTGGCATCTTTATTATCCTGAACCCCACCCCTCTTCAGACAAAACCCACACAGGTTCAGAGACCTATGGGTTCAGATGCTCAAAAAATGCAGACGCTGGATTTCTGAGGTTTCACAATGAATCTAGAGAAAAAGACAACTGAAATAGAAATGAACTAGTTCAGTTTTGGGGTCTCTAGTGCACAAGAGAAATCAATGAACTGGAGAGGGCAGAGAGAAAGACCACTAGAGCAGAGAGAAAGACCACTAGCATGGAGAAGGGCATGACTTATGACAGGAGGCTATGACAACTACTTATGCCTAGCCTGGAGAAAAGGAAAGTAAGGGATGAGTAGCAGTGGACAAAGGAAGGACAACTGACATCATCTACCTGGATCAGAGTAAGGCATTTGACTCTGTCCCACATGACATCCTGGTCACTATACTGGAAAAACATGGACTGGATGGGTGGAGCACTGCTGGATAAGGAATTGGCTGGATGGTGGCATGCACAGAGTGGTGATCAAGGGCACAATGTCCACCTGGAGACCAGTGCCAAGTTGCGTCCCTCAGGGGTCAGTGCCGGCACCAGTGCTGTTTAACATCTTTGTCAGTGACATGGACAGAGGAATCAGTGCACTCTCAGCAAGTTTGCAGATGGCACCAAGCTGTGTGGCACAGTTGACTTGCTAGAGGGCAGGGATGCCATCCAGAGGGACCTGGAAAGGCTGGAGAGGTGGGCCCAGGCCAACCTCATGACATTCAACAAGGCCAAGTGCAAGGTCCTGCACCTGGGATGGGATTCTGCTCCTTTTCTCTGCTCTCCTCAGACCCCACCTGGAGTACTGTGTGCAGTTCTGGAACCCCCAGCACAGGAAGGATATGGAACTGTTAGAGTGGGTCCAGAGGAGGCCACGAAGATACTCAGAGGGCTGGAGCAGCTCTGCTATGAGGACAGGCTGAGAGAGTTGGGGCTCTGCAGCCTGGAGAAGAGAAGGTTTTGAGGAGACCTTATAGTAGCCTTCCAGTATCTGAAGTGGGCTACAGGAGGACTGGGGAGGAACTATTGACAAGGTCTTGTAATGACAGAATGAGGAGGAATGGGTTCAAAGGTAGATTGGACATTTAAACTGGATGTTAGGAAGATGTTCTTTCCAGTGAGGGTGATGAATCATTGGCACAGGTTGCCCAGGGAGGTGTTCAAGGCCAGGTTGGATGAGGCCTTGAGTGAGCTGTACTAGTGGGAGGTGTCCCTGCCTATGGCAGGCAGTTGGAACTAGATGATCTTTGACATCCCTTCCAACCTAAACCATTCTATGATTCTAAGATTCTATGACTTTACAATTCTGTGATTGTATCACTCCATGATTCCATGATTCTATTATTCTATGATTCTATGACTCTATAACTATGATTCTATGACTCTATGATTCTCTGATTCTGTGATTTAGTTGCAGTTGTTAGCTCTCCTAAGGAGAATTGTGAACAAGATGCAGCCAACATTTTCTCAGAGGTGCACAATGAAATGGGAGAAGGCAATGGTGAGAGCTACAACAAGGGCAACTCTATTTAGTGTAAGGAAAACAAAACCTCACTAACAAGTTAGCACCTAACAGTTTTGGCAGGGGTGCAAAACCAGAATTGCACCCCAGTAATAAGTGGAAAACACCCTGTGCTGAAGGGGAAACAAAAGTTGTAACACCACTAGTGAGTTTCAGCGACCATCGAAAGAAGTTATGCTTAAAGGAAACCAATTTTCAGACAGAAAGAGATAGAGGGAGTATTAGGTGCATTTTGAGACCACGAGAAACCTTGATCTGCATGAATACTTGTGGGTACTGCCAAATTGCCACAAGGAATTGGGAGGTGAATGTGTAAGCTTTTTATTGCACAAAATAATAAAATTACAAGTTTGTATCAGAGGTTATGGGCTGCTTGCCCTTGCTAATGGGAAGATCCTGGACAAACCAACTCCTGTAACTGCAATCAGGTCCTGAGTGACCATTGTTAATTTGCCAGTCTGTTGTCAGTAATTCAACTGCTGCTTCTGGGGCAAGGACTCAGTGTAGCCAGGACTCTCCTACCGGCAAGGCTGCATGTGGGCTTCTACCATCCACGGTGAGGAACAGAGATTGCTACATTATAAATAAAAAGCTTCCAAACAGCAACAAGAATGTATCTTCAAACGATGCCTGTACCTCTCATTGATTGCATGGAGATTAAAGATTCAAAAAAATAGAAAGCAGATAATTTATTTTTTACTAATAGGAATTCAGACAGAAAAGAAACAGACATGGAAAAGATGTTTCAGCAAGACTCTCTAGCTTCTTGATATAACCAAATTCATGGAAGACCCCCTGAATTACAGGAGCTTCCTGAAGCACGGCATGTTAACAGCATCTGGCATTGGTCATTGTAATTGTTTTTGTCTAGCAATAAAGTAGGAAAGAAAGGTAACATAGTAATAAAGTCACAGACAGCACAGTATAGTGATAAGTACTTGGCCAATAAGTTAGTTATTTGTTATTATATGAGATTTCAGCAATCCAGACTCTTTAGATGTACTGTTCAATAAATGTATTTTGCAGAAAGCTTGAGAAGTCACAACACAGAGTACATAAAATAAGATCTAAAAGGCATTTAAAAAGGGATTTCCATTGACAGTTTCCCTTGGGTGAAGTGACTCAATGTCATCACATTGTGGCTTAGGAAGATATGCAAAGCTGTAATCATGCATGCAAGATGAAGCTTCTCAGTCTTTGGTACTGGCATTCAAGGCAATAGCTTTGACTTTGGAAATAAAAAGAATATTAACTGTGTTTCTTTTACAGTTCTGTAGACTTAGGATTGTAGAGTGTAGTTTCACTCAACAGGTAGTTTCTAGTCCATTAAAATAATATGCAGGAATCAACAGAAATGTGAACTGTCTGAAATAATATATTTTTTAAAAAATAACAGTTTCTCTTTGTTGGGGTTTCTCTGGATATCTTCATCGTTATTGTCTGTCAGGGACGACCTGGCCATCATTCACTCTCATAAAGAGAGGAGTGAGACTCATAAAGCAAAGGAGATGGAACAAAATCAGAGCTTACATTTGATTAGTTAGGCTTTACAGCCTAGGAACTGTGTGATTTTTCAGCTCTTGCCTGGTAATCCTATGACAGCAGTGAACCAGTGCCCTGTGGTGACAGACCCTTCCCTATAACTGGGCAGCAGTGCCCAGTTATCAGTCTGGTATCGCTTCAGATTCTATGTCAACATGTGTGATATCAGCTCTCTTAAAATATGCTAAGACTAGATCTCAGTAAAGAATATTATTAAGAATATCAAGAATATTAAGAATATTATGACTATTAAGAATATTAGGAATACTAAGAACATTAAGAATATTGAGAATACTAAGAATATATATCAAGACTATTAAGAATATTAAGACTATTAAGAATGTTAATAATATTAAGAATACAAAAGCAGGAAGCCAAGCCCAGCACTTCCAGGATTCACTGAGAACTTGAGCTGCTCACTTATGGCAAATCTTTTTTTTACTGAGATTTTTGGAAATGCAAATGTGAGACAGTAAAGCTAGGAATTTTTTCACATGAGGGAGTTGCATGGCGGATATGATGACATAATGTGGTTATCTTATGGCTTAGTTTATAGTCTTATTTATTGCTTAGAATATATAAATGTAATTATTTCTGTTAGCATGCTTTAATTCTTTACTGGGCTTGTTTTGGATTAGTAATAAAATGCAAGATAAAGTGCTCTAATAATGAAGCTGCAGAAAAACAGTAATAAATGCTAATATAAATAAAAATTATTTATCTATCCAGTAAGATGTGAGGCCTATTAGATTTAAAAAACACTTAGAAAATGAAAGTGATAAAAGTCAAACTTCAAGTAAGCTCTCCCAAATCATACTCCAAGATGGAGAACTGCAGGATCCAAACCACAGACTGAACTTCACAGATTCTGCCAAATCATTTTTGCTGCCTCTTGATCAATACTTGTCCATGAGATTTTCTGTTAGAAAAAAATAAATTTTGCTGTAAAGCTGAGAAACAAATCTTGGAAAAATAATCAGTGTTATGTGAAACTGTTATAACAGGTTTGCTCCAACAGTGGCACTACTCAGCCTCTGCTGATCTGTGGCACAAGGACAGGAAAAGACAGGAAAGAGAAGGATTTAGGGAAATACTTTCTGTTTATTTTCACAGAATCACAGAAACATTCAGGATGGAGAAGCCCCTCAGGATCACCAAGTCCAGCCAACAGCTCTGTTCTACAAGGTGCATCCTAAACCATAGCCTCAAGCACCACATCCAAATGACTTTTGAACACCTCCAGGGTTGGTGACTCAAACACCTCCCTGGGCAGCCCGTTCCAATGCCTGACCACTCTTTCCATGGAAAAAACCCCTATTTCCTAATGTCCAGTCTAAACCTATCCAGTCACAGCTTGAGGCCATTCCCTCTTGTTCTATCGCTAATTAGACCAGCACCAACCTCTCCACAACGTCCTTTCAGATAGCTGTAGACAGGAACGAGGTCTCCCCTCAGCCTCCTCTTTTTCAAACTAAACAGTCCCAGATCCTTCAGTCATTCTTCATAAGATTTATTTTCTAGGCCCTTGACCAGTTTTGTTGTCCTCCTCTGCATACATATGTATACACAAATATGTATATGTATATATATGTGTGTATATATATGTGTATATATAGGTATATATGTGTATATATATATATACATATATACACACATACATACATTAGAATGATGCTTTACAATTTGTTCTCCTTGTCATTGGCTATTTCCAAACCTTGCAAATGCAGTTTTTAAGTATTATGCCTTGTCAGTGAGGTTTGTCTTCATTTTCCCCCATGCTACTGGGGCATAAGGTGAACTGGGGTGGAAGAGGTGAACTATGAGTGTGTCACTTCCATGGTGGCCATGAGTCATGTGGTGAGAAAGATGTCCCAGAATTGATGCATGTGAACAGTGCTATGTGGGGCCTGCACTGCCAGGTGCCAGCTTTCAGGAAGATGCTCCCCCCCCCAGCAGTAATGAAGATTCTTCCTGCCAGGACCAGATGGCTGAAAGCTCTCTGGCTGCCTTAAGGATGCCCAAGGTTCACATGAAGGTAGGATGCTTTCTCATCTCCACCTTGTCAAGAAGGTGCCTGACCACAATTGCTGAGATTCATGCTGTTCTGCCTTGAATAGTCACTGCAATGTGCTTTACACAGAGCTGGGTTTTGAAGCCTTCAGAGAGGTATTTTGCAAGCATTTTCAAGACAATGCATTGTGATGGTTTGGGAGTAACCCACACCCCCATTATATGAAAATCATCCAGACTAGACTCAGGTAGCTGGAAGTTAAGGACTGAAGCTCTATTTACAGCTTAGCACAATGTACAAGCAGATATATACACAATAGACAGGAATAGTTACAGAAATAGACAAGTTAAAGGTAATACAGAAACACAATTCCCCTCCCAGAAATCGGAATCCCCAGGAGGAGTTCCCAACCCACCTTCTTCCCACCCCTCTACCTTATCCCAGGGTTTGCCTTACATGCAAGGTGGGTTTGGAGGATGGGCAAGAGGGGTTAGAAGCAGAATGATTAGTTGATTTACACAGCAGAGAGACCAGAAGACACAGCAGCTCCCAGAGAGAGGCTCTCTGTGTTCTCTATGTTTGTGACCTTGTTCTTATAACTCTCAGCAAGCCTATGAGTGCAGCAGACATCACCATTGTTTGCTTTTCACAGCCTATGATCTAATTTTTTTCATTAAAATATTCCAATTAGCCTCAAACTAGCACAAGCATTTTGCAAAAGCTTCCTTATTTGAGGGAATTGCTTGGGAATGCTCAGCACCACTGCTTCAAACTGCAGTGGCTGACGTTGGTTACTGAGAAATTAGAGAAGTATTCGTGAGAGAGGAGGAAAAAAAAATGAGATGATGAAGCATAAAGTGATCATTTTTCTTTGTAATGCTTTTTTTTTTTTTTTTTTTTTTGATGCTGCAGTGTGATGGGCTGGATAACTTCCATTCTTCAAAGGTAAACCATTCATTTAAGTGGACAATGCTGGGAAGGAAAAGCAACAGCAGCAAAAAGAAAAAAAAAAAAAAAACCACAATAGGAAAGGAGAAAAATCACTAATATAAACTATTGGGTTTTTTCCATAAAATCATAGAATGGTCTGGGTTGGAATGGATCTCCAAAGGTCCAAAGGTAATAAAATAAAGGAGTATCCTACACTTGCCCTTTTTGAACTTCAGGTTTCTCTCGGTTTCTCTCTGCCCAGCTCTCCAGCCTGTCCAGGTCACACTGGATGGCAGCACAGCCTTCTGGTGTGTCAGACACTCCTCCCAGTTTTGTGTCACCATAAAGCTTGCTGAGGGTACACTCTATCCCTTCATCCAGACCACTGATGAGGACATTGAATAATACTGACCCTGAGGGGGTACCATTTGTAACAGACCTCCAACTGCACTGTGCCATTGACCGTAGCCCTCTGAGCTCTACCTTTCAGGCAGTGTTCAATCCACTGCACTGTTCCTTCATCTAACCCACACTTTCTAAGTCTGTCTATGAGGATGCTGTGAGAGACTGTGTCAAAAGCCTTGCTGACATCAAGGTAGACACAGCCAGTGCCCTCCCTTGATCTGTTTATCCAGTCATGCCCTCATAGAAGGCAGGAGGAAGTTCTTCACTTCAGAGCGATTGGCATTGGAATGGGCTGCCAAGGGAGGTGGTGGAGTCGCCATCCCTGGAGTTGTTCAAGAAAAGCCTGGGTGAGGCACTGTGATGGTTTGGTAGCTCCCCACCCCCCACACTTTGTAAAATGACCCAGACTAGACTCAGCCAGCTGGAAGTTAAGAGATGAAGCTCTATTTACAGCTCAGCACAATGTACAAGCAGATATATACACTATATAGAATCATAGAATCATAGAATGGTAAGGTTGGAAGGGACCTCAAGGATCATCTAGTTCCAACCCCCTGCCATAGGCAGGGACACCTCCCACTAGTACAGGTTACTCAAGGCCTCATCCAATCTGGCAAGGAATAGTTACAGAAATACACAAATCAAAGGTAACACAGAAACACAACTCCCCTCCCAGAAATCAGAGACCCCAGGAGGGGTTCCCAACCACCCTACCACTTTCTCCCCACCCCTGTACCTTACCCCAAGGTTTACCTCACGCGCAAGGTGAATTAGGAGGATTGGTCAGGGGGGTTAGAAGGAAAGTGGTTAGTGAGATAATCGGCAGATAGAAGCCAGAAGCTGCTAGACTGCCCGAGACGCTGTGCCGTTACAGACTGACTGCTTTATCTAATGTTTTGAGTTCTTTTCATATACATCTCAGCAAGCCTATGAGTAAAGTAGATATCACCACTGTTTCCTTTTCTCAGCCTATAGTATAATTTTCTTTATTAAAATATTCCAATTAGCCTCAAACCAGTACAGGCACTTAGTGCCATGGTCTGGTTGCTTGGCTACAGCTGGGTGATAGGTTGGACTGGATGAGCTTGGAGGTCTCTTCCAACCTGGTTGATTCTATGAATCTATAATTCAGAGATGAATTTGTCTTGGTAGATCCATTTTGACTACTTTTGGTAACTTCTTTCCATGCTATCTCTTCTTGTTTCTAAGCCTTTGTTCAAACCAGCATCATGAGGATGGCAGAGGAAAACCTCTACACAGAGACTCCTTGAGACGTGCTAGAGAGTACCTGGGAGGTGAAATCTTATTGATGATTGCTGAAGCATATCCAATTCGTGGGGCAAGGCATGGTTCTTTTCAGTCATGTGAGCACTGTTAATGATCTTACTCAGATCCAAAGTGACTGCAAGATACTGGAAGGAAAAGTGAATGACTGGGGACTTCCATCTGTCTCTCAGTGAAGGAACAAAGTGCATCCACGTAAAGACACATCCAGTAGACAAATGTATGGCTGAGCAGATGGTACAGTCAGGAGGGCTTTCACTTCTTTATCCAAGAATAATTCATGAGTCATTCACTGATTGATGACAGAGTCCAAAACATGTTAAGAGGAAGAGAAACTTTGCAAATCTGTTGAAAAGAGTTTTAATCCAGAACCAAGACTATTGTGGAATAGTGGACTGTAAATGAGAATAAACAATTGTTATTTCCTGAGCTGTGAAAAGACCAAGAAACTAGAATTGATATTTACTCAGTATAGGGCTGTAGGAGTAACAAAGAATAGGCTACCAATCATTTAAAGTTCCTCTGTATAAAATAAAACCCATGGGGAAGATATCTGTGAACCTGAAATTGTTCACGAAATGGATAACAATGTGATTTAATTTATAAAGCAGGCTTGGTGACAAAATTCAGATAACTGGAATATTAACATAAAAGAGTAGGGTGTGTTGCTGGAGAAAAAGAAAGACGTGTTCCTATGTGTATCAAAGACATAAGGTCTTGAAGGAGTGTGCTGAAAATCTCTGGGTAGAGGTGAAGAGTGATAAAAATACATACAACACAAGAGTGAGATACCAAATGAAGAATGATTCAGATGAAGAATGTTTCAGATGATTATTTCCTACTAAGTCTCATCCACAAACACAACCTTCCCTAGCTAGGAAAGGAGTAAAGGAACTTTGAGGCCATACATGTTTGACGAATAGAAGAAGACAAAGACCAAACTCTGGCTCTGGGGACAAGCATGAATACTGATTTGCTTCCTTACCATTGAAGACAAATCTCATTTAGAGTGGAAGGACAATGTCTGCACTTTGCAACACCTGGTCCTGAGTCTGTTCCCGTCACTACGGCCCAGCCAGAATCATGATTTTGTATGACACCTTCCTCTGCAATTCACCTGCCTGCCTTCATGCAAGAGCTGTGTTATATCTTGATGTTTCCATAACATGAAACTGAGAGCACACATTGCTTACTCTCAGGGTAATGTATGAATGTGGAGGCCTTCAAAAACAGGTTGCATGGTCATTTGTCAGGTAGGTTTTTGGTCAGGAGTTTCTTTCTTTGGAAGATTAAAGCCCAGGTGGCTTCTTAATCCTTGTGTTTCTGAGATTCTGTGATTTATTGGCAAGAAAAGGAAGGGAGACAAGAGAAGAAAAAAATTACAGACTAAATAAAAATATTTTGAAACAAGCAACTTAAATAAAACATGTAAAGAGACACAGCAATGTTTCCCAGTGACAGACTTCAAAATTAAAACCAGCTGATTTTCCTACAAAACCAAAACAAAAGTAAAACAAAACCAAAATAAAACAAAAACCAAAACAAACAAATACAAAAAAAAAAAAAAAAAAGAAACAAAACTTTGTTGAACAGTTTTCTGTGGGAAGTGATGTTGACCAGAAAGTCTCAAATAATATGACAGTATTAATGTCCCTAAAATGTGAAGGTCTCATATTTATCTACTCGAAAGTTTCCCTTTTGTGCTCATTTTCTACAGTGGATTTTTAGATTCCTTCTGGGTTTTGTACATTTGATTTTCTGAGTTAGGTCTGAAAATACACCAAATCACATCCAATTATCAAATCCTAGTTTTAAACAGGACATATGGAAATCCTCTATCTTCTTCTGGCTTTTGGAAAGAGAACAGTTATCAGGATTTGGGATACCAGGCTGTGTTTTGGGAAGTTGCTCTGTGTGTTTTGTGCAAAGCGTCTAGAACGCCAGCAAATCTGAACAAATAAATTAACTGGATAATGGAATCAAGGAAACCACAGCAGAGTTTGAATTTTGTTACTGAGGGAAACGGAGGCATGATCAAAACCCTGAAATCTAGGCTAGCATTCTTTATGTAATCATTCTGCACATTGCTGTTACATGCCTAGAGATAATCCTGTAGGTAATTTCAAAGTAAATTATCAAGTGCCTTAATTTCAAATAAATGCAAATTACCTTGGCTTCCAGCAATGCTTCTTGTATCACATTAACGTTTCATTCAGAAGAAGAAATTTCCCATCTCCCTCGGCACAGGCAATGTCTGTTTCTGCAAGAGCATGGCTCTTACTGACTCATTTAATTCAGCACCATGCCTTGACCCCTGTGTGGCTGTTGTGTGGCCAGAAGAGGGCTGGGATCACTGCATACATCAGCATGCCCCTCTTATTGTCTTCAGGTATTGCTCATTTTTGTACAACTGTGTTTAAACAAAGACAAAGGGCTGGAATAGGGCCACAAAGATGCTCAGAGTGCTGCAGCAGCTCTGCTATAAGGACAGGCTACAAGATTTGGGCTCTGCAGCCTGGAGAAGAGAAGGTTTCAAGGAGACCTTAGAGTAGCTTTCCAGTATCTGAAGGAGGCTACAGGAAGGCTGGGGAGGGATTATTTACAAGGTCCTGCAACGACAGGACAAGGGGCAATGGGTTTCAACTGGCAGAGGGGAGATTTAGACTGGATGTTAGGAGGAAGTTCTTTACAGTGAGGGTGGTGAGACACTGGAACAGGTTGCCCAGGGAGGTCGTGGATGCTCCCTCCCTGGAGATGTTCAAGGCCAGGTTGGATGAGGCCTTGAGTAACCTGTACTAGTGGGAGGTGTCCCTGCCTATGGCAGGGGGTTGGAACTAGATGATCCTAGAGGTCCCTTCCAACCTTACCATTCTATGATTCTATGATTCTAAGGTTTGGCCTAAGTTCATAGTTCTCACAAGTTGAAATTAAAATACATTGAAAAAAGTGAATACAGGAAAAATGGAAAATTAGTGCCTCTCAATCACCACTGGTGTATAAAAATACCCCTGAAGGAATTACTTTTTATCACACTAATTCTAATTACAATATGAAACGAAGTTATAATGATGAAAGGGCAAAGTAATCAAGAACTGTATTTACTCATAGCATAAGTTATCCACCCTTACAGCCTTCCTTCCTCACTGTTTTGAACAGAAATAAGAGCGAGTGATATATTGCAGCTAATGAAGGTATTGATTTAACACTTTTCCACAGGGAGAACTGAATGTTGGGATTTTTTTTCTTCCTTCCTTGTGAAACTTCACAATCTCATTCACAGCCAGTGGGCCCTGGCTTTGTAAGCTGCAGCTTTCTGAGCTGGGCTGGCAGAGTGCCGTTCTTGGTCCCTTGGGACTGTGGGATTTTGATTCCACCAGAGAACAAAAAGGAGAGACACTGATACAAAGTACCAAACCATACACCAGTTTAACATACAGAAAACAGAGCACAGAGTTTTGTGACTTGGATTCTAGTTCCTGTACTATGAGGCTGTCTGGATCCATGTTTGCTTCTGAACAGCAAAAACAGACTTCGGCTCAGTTTTTTAGGTCTATGTCTTCAGTATTTATAATTCAGGAATATATTTTTGCCTACTGAGCACTTTTAGGCAGAGACTAGAATGAACATAGTAGAATAATCTTCCATATCAAGTACAAGAGTATCCCTCCAATTTTGTTGAAAAGTTATCACTCTTGATCTTGATGAGAGAGGTATCAAGAATACAACTTGTAGATACTGAAGTGTTCTTAGGTTGTCTCTGCTCTAGGTTGAACAAACCTAAGCTTCTCAAACCTCTCCTTGCAGGTCTAATACTACAGCTCTTATCACCTTCATGACCCTCTGTTATGGAGGGGTAATAGATTGATGTGAGATCTGATTTTCAAAGATTAATATTGTTTATTAATATTCAATATTCAGAACTCTCAACACCCTGACCACTAATTTTAATAATAATTGGTTCTTCACATGGTCATGGAAACTTTATACAGATAATAACACTGGATCTAGAAATAACTAGCAGTAATATGTAACATTAATTGAACTCAACTGAACTGGAAGAAAAGGTTCCTACAGTCAACGTACTGCTTGCAGTCAATATTCCACTTAGAATCATAGAATCATAGAATGGTAAGGTTGGAAGGGACCTCAAGGATCATCTAGTTCCAACTGCCTGCCATAGGCAGGGACACCTCCCACTAGCACAGGTCACTCAAGGCCTAATCCAACCTGGCCTTCAACACCTCCAGGGAGAGAGCATCCACAACCTCCCTGGGCC
>VWZE01008268.1:2775-16972 GCA_013396675.1 Eubucco bourcierii
GTGTCAAGGGCTTCCCTAACATACAGGGCCACCCCTCCACCCCTTCTCCCTCTCCCTCCCTCCCTTTCCCTCCTGAAAAGCCTGTATCCGTTCATGGGACAAACCCCAAACAAATTGTCTGTTAATTATATAGTTAAGATACTAACTCTACAGCTGTCATGTTGACCTTTTAAGTCATAGAATTGTTTCAGTTGGAAAAGACCCCTAAGATGATTAAATCCAACCATCAGTCTAAGACCTTCATGGCCATAAAACCAGACCCCAGAGTGCTCTGTCTGTGAGTTTTTTTAGCATGTCCAGGGATTGTGACTCCACCACCTCTCTGGGCATCCTGTTCCAATCAGTAAATAATTTTCCCTAATATCCAACCTGAAACTTCCCTGGTGCAACCTGAGGCCATTTACTCTTGTTCTATCACTTGATCCTCTATCACAATCCTGGTTCCCTCAATCACTCCTTGTAAAGCTTGTTTTCTAGGCCCTTCACCAGCTCTGTTGCCCTTCTCTGGGCACATTCCAGCAACTCAGTGTCTTTCTTGTAGTGACGGTCCCAGAACAGAACACAGTACTCAGGGTGCAGTCTCACCAGTGCTGAGAATAAGGGTACAATCACTTCCCTACTCCTGCACTTCCCTCCCTCTTGGCTACCTGAGCATGCTTCTTCCTAATGTTCAGTAAGCTGGCAAACAGCAGCTTTAGGTACTTTTCTGTCAGGCAGCTTTCCAGACATTCTGCCTCAAGTCTGTAGCATTGCATATGGTTGTTCTGACCCAAGTTTCCAAAACCAGCCAAAGCCTACCCAGCAGAAGTCCCAGATGGCAGTTCTGCTGAATCCCTCTTCTCCAACAACTGTGCCCAGGACGGACCTCAACCGTTACATCATCTACAAGTCCTTCTCTATTCACAAACAGCAGGTCCAGCAGGGTGCCTTGCCTAGTTGGCTCCCTCACCAGCTGTGTCAAGAAATTCTTCTCCACACATTCTAGAAACCTCTGGGACTGCTACCTACTCTGTTACATTCCCAGTAGATGTCCAGAAAGTTGAAGTCACCCATGAGAACAAGAGATGCTGAGGTACTGAAACGTGTCAGGAGAAGGGCGATGAAGCTGGTGAGAGGCCTGGAGCACAGCCATATGAGGAGAGGTTGAGGGAACTGGGGTTGTTTAACCTGGAGAAGAGGAGGCTCAGGGGTGACTTCATTGCTGTTTACGACTACTTGAAAGGAGGTTTGTAAAGGGTTAACCCTCCTGGGTGGGGGGGAGTGGTCAGAAGTTAACCTCACATCTGCTTGACCCCAGGTGTAGTAGCCCACTCCTACTTCCTGTCTGGACCCCCTATATAAACAGAGGAACTTTCTGTTGCTCTCTTCCTCCTCGTGGACTGTGTGCCTGACACCATCCTCATTCCTATTCTCCTGTCCTATCACATGGCCAGTCTCTAACACACAGTGGACATCTCTTCAATCCACTATCATCCATCTGGTTGTATATATATTTTGTGTCTTGTTTTCCCTTCCCTATACCTATTTGTAACTGCCCTACCTTAAATACCTTTTATTTGTTGTTAAAGTTTTCTTTTACCTTCCAAATCATAGCCAGACTGTTCTTTGGATGGTTTTACCCCTTCTGTCTCTTTCTTTCTTTCCCCCTTTCCAAAAGGCGGGGGAGAGGGGAAGGCATCCTATTATTAGCGTATTGCTTTCCCCTGAGAAGATAAACTCAGACCAATACCTTGTTGTAGCCAGGTGTGGGTCATTCTCTTCTCCCAGGCAACCAGTAACAGAATGAGGGAACACAGCCTCAAGTTGTGCTGAGGGAGGTATAGGTTGGATATTAGGAGGCAGTTCTTCACAGAGGAAGTCATTTGCCATTGGAATGGGCTGCCCAGCGAGGTGGTGGAGTCACTGTCCCTGGAGGCATTTAAAAGGAGGCTGGATGAGTCACTTTGAACCATGGTTTAGTTGGTTGGATAGGGCTGGGTGATAGGTTGGACTGGATGATCTTAGAAGTGTCTTCCAAACTGGTTGATTCTATGATTCTATGATTTTCCCAGATGCCTAAAGAATATTTGATCTGTTTCTTCATTCTGGTTGGGTCTAAAACAGACTCTCACCAGGATATCTGCCTTGTTGGCCTTCTCTCTGATCCTTGCCCTGAAACAATCCTGTCATCACCATCACTAACTTTATTACGATCAAAACACTCCCTGACATACAAGGCTACCCCACTGACTCTCCTTCATTGCCTGTCCATTCTGAAGAGTTTGTAGCTATTGCTTGTGGCACTCCAGTAATGCAAGACATCCTAGCACATTTCTGTGGTTGCCACTGTATCATAGTTCTCCTGATGCACAATGACTTCCAGCTCCTCCTGTTTGTTTCCCAGGCTGTGTCCATTAGTGTAGATACATTTCTGCTGGCCTAAAGATCCTGCCACCTTTTTGCAGAGAGAAGTCCTAATTCCCATCTGGCTGTTCTCAGGTGCTCCTGTGATTGCTAATTTATCTAGTAACCCTAGCATCTTCAGTCCCTGTCTCCACTGATACGGACAGACTACCAGACCTCACTAGAACATCATCTCTTAAATATCACTGTGCTGTCTTTGGGTTTATTTCTACCAACCCAGGGTTTGTACTTTATAATCTAGTGTTTTTTTTTCCAATCTAGTTTTTCCAATCTAGTTTAAAGCTCTTTAAATGAGCTCTGCCAGCTCCTGGACTAGGATGCTTTCTCCAGTTTCAGACACATGTATTGCATCCATTGCCAGCAGGTCTGGCATCTTGTAAATCAGCCCATGATTAAAGAACCCAAAATTCTGTTGGAGATACCAGAGCTAGGCTTTAATCTGGCTCTTCCTGTCTATTCCTTCATCATTTCCCACAGTTAGGGGGAGAGAAGAGAACATGACTTGTGCTCCAAATCCCTTAACCAATCATTCCAAGGCCCTGAAGTCTCTCTTCATTGCTCCTGGACTTCTTGTCATTACTTCACCACTGCCTATATTCAAGATTATCAGTGAAAAGTAGTCTCAGAGCTGCACTAGGGAAGGAAGACCCCCTCCTCACATCACTAACCCAGGCTCCTGCCAGACAGTAGACTTCCAGAAGACATGGTTCTGGTCTGCATATTGGGGCTGTGACTCCCTTCAGTAGGGAGTAACCTATGACAGTGACAAGTTCTTGTTGTGAAATTCAGAAATGCAGGGTTTTTTAAAGATACAAACACATAAGGAATATCAATTCTTTTTCACGGAACCACTGAGAAGTAAAAATCCATGATAACCTGCAGCCTCTTCTTTATACAGATATTTTCATTCAGATGTATCCAAAACTACTTTCCCCATGTTCATACACTCATCTCTCCTGATGCCCATTTTGTTTTTGCTTCATAAGTAATAATTTACAACTATTATGTAAAACTAATCACTTTGATCCATACCGGTTCAGTTACACTTAGAAAATGGTTTTGTTACAAATGACCACCAAAACCCAAACCAAGCCAAACTCTAAAATCCCTCAAACTCTAAATCAAATAAATCCAAACCCCAAACCAACCCAATCCAAACAAATCAACCAACCAACCAAAGGTAACGAAACCCACAACAACAAACAAGCAAGCAAACACAAAAGCAGAAGAGAGGGAAAAAATCTTTTCTCATTATTTCTTATGAATATACCAAGTTGAATGTTTTCCATGAGAAATGCTATTTGGACTCTGAAATACAATGGCCTCTGGTGGAGATAATCCCTTCATGAATTTACTTAATTAGTTTCTGAATTCATTTATACTTCTGGCCTCCGTAGGGGGTTGGAGCAGTTAATTTCAGAACAGAGTTTTATTCCGTGTGAAAAGTACTCTTACATTACTGGGATCTCCTAGCTCCCATGCTGTGAAAAAAAAAAAATCTTCTTCCTTTACTATTATATGTTCATCCCTCTATTACAGTCATCTTCAGTCTTCTCTCTTACAGAATTAAAACTCCCAGCCTACTGAGTCTTCTTTTCTTTCTGTTTATCTTCCATAGGCCACAGGTTCTGCATGCAGAAGCGTATCTATCCCTCTACTGTAACCAAATCATAGAAGTGGAATGAAGTAGGAGATAAAGAATACTTACCATGACTGTCAAAATGAAGCCAGCACAGACTAAACATATTGGTAGGGCAATTACTATCTTAGCATCAGTAGACAATGGACATCCCCCACAATCTGCTGGACAGGTATAGCAGCCTTCGTCTTCCTCACAAAAACCATCTCCACAGACTGATTAGAAAAGAAAACACATATCAGAGTATTTTAAGGTAGTTTCATCTATCCTCAAAATTGTACCCAAATTTAAATGCATAGTTCCTGAGATAGGACATCTCAGAGTACCAGAAAGAATATATTCCAAAGAATCCGGAAATAGCACACCAACACATGAAAGAATAATCTGGAATTTTAAAGTGATACATAATCTGTCTGATCAGATTAAATTGTTAATGACATTGATGTTAGACTAAATAACCTCTGGAGGTCCCTTCCAGCCCAGCCCATTCTGTCATTCTACGATGAGAGTCTTTTATATGTTCTGTTTATAAAACAAATAGTCACTACTCTGCTTTTCATGGTCCATCTGTTTTTCTGTGACTTAAAGCTCTTCAAAGTACACATTGTCTTTTGTATTATTTGTACTTAATTCAACCCTCGAGATACCCAGAAGCAGCAGCAGATGCTAGTTACTGCAGAATGAAACCTTGCAATCTATACTTCAGGGGTTTCTTCTTCTCCAAGGTCTTATGAAAACTATCAAAAGTATCAAACAAAAGCCCGAAAGGCCAAAACTACTTCTCCCATGTCCTCAACAGTGTTTCAATTTTACCTCTATGACTAAACTAATATCACACGGTACTTCAGCCCTCTGAGATGAGCTGAAAGCATTATTCTGTCACTACATAATGTATTAAAAAAAAAAATCTCAACAAAATAAAGCCTTTTGCTTAATAATAATTCTGCATCAGTTTGCTGAATTCCAGTGTAACACCAGGAATATCATAGAAGTCACTTTCTGCCTCAGGGATAGAACTGCACAATTATTTTAAAAATTTAATTAATTGTTTGTTTGTTTATTATAAACAGTAAGTTTCCTGGAAAACTCAGCTGCAGCTGTCTTGAAATGACTAGCAAAATCTATAGCTNTAAATAAAATCCACTTTAATAATTTTTCATTGCTGAGAGAATTGTTACTGTTATTTCTGCTTCCTTGCATGCAGCTCTGCTAGAGTGAACAAAAGACTTATGTCTTTGTGAGCAACTGAATTTTGGTGTGATCAAGGACACCAAGATGGATTCCTACCTTTCCAATATGCTAAGGATAGTCTGCTCCCCTTCAGATGAAGTGTCCAGAGCCACAAAACATACTAACAGGTAAATTATTTTCACATCCCCATCAACTGCAGAAAGGCTTTGTAGTACCTGAAGTAGCTGGTACAGGTATCTGATTTCATTTATTTGACAAGAGTAGCTTCCTACTCTTCCAGATTATTACAGAGAAGCTCAGATAGTCACTGTTTCATGAAGAAGAATTTTTGGAAGACTTCTTGTATTTTCAATGGCAAGGAGCTCCTTTTGCTCTTGGCAACCATGTAGGAAAGACAGAAGTGTTGAGACTTGCAGTCAATAAGCATTTTCCTCACATCTTCGTTTTATATCGTACCTACTGCAGGAAGGACGGTGCTTTTTGCTTCTAGAGCAGCTTGCATTTTTCCAACTCTGATGTGTGCGATGAGAGAAGTCACACCCACATGGACTAAAACAACCTGCCAAGCAAGTGAACAAAGCACCAAGCATGATACAGTAAGCTATGATAAAAACAATTGTCTAATTGTGATGTCTTGCAAAAGAATGCATGCATTTTTCCAACACAAGGAAGGACAGGTGTCCTTGACTGAGGAGACAAACAGAAGCAGAAGAGGTAACTCCTGCAGGAAAGGCAGGACTGATTCTCCCCAGCCCCCATGAGGTGTATTCTTGTAACCAGGTGGGGCAGGGCTATCAACCTGTGCATTCATTCTGCCATGTTTGCCTTCTTGTTACTTCTGCTGGGTAGAAGCCCTCCTAATGACCATAGTGACCTGCCACACAGTCCAGTCAATAGCGCAGTATATTGTTAGTTTAGGTCAAAATAGACAGACTAGGCTGTTTTGTTTCATCTCACCCCCATTACTACTACAATCTACCTTAGAAGTAGTGGTTTGAAAAGCCATATGCGTTACATATACACCTAACAGTGTCAAATAAGTGAGGCAGAGAATGTCTATATGAACTGCACTAAACTACTAGCCAAACTAACTGATAAAGATCTAACTAGTTAAAATATTTTATGCAGTAATATACTGTACCTTGGCAGTCCAGTTTCTTTGACTCATTTTGCCAACTGTAGACAAAGTGTGAGTAAATATCTGGCCATCATCTGGGATCCATGGACCACATATTCCTCCTCTGCCCTGTATGAGACATATGGGTGATATTAGTAATCATGACACAATAAAAATCCTAGCTCCCCCTCTTCTAGTGTCTTAAAATGGAATGTATTCTCTAAGAGAAAAAAAATCCACTAAAATACCAAAGCACAAGAGATATGGTTCTGTGATGAAATAAATGATAAGTGAGAAGTAATTATCCCTGTACTGAGTTACAATCTCACAAATATTATTTTTTTAAAGCACAAGAGACAAAATGTTGTGCTGAATTTAAACTGCAGTAATTCTGTGAAGCAAATGCACTTTTTCAGCATCTGCTGTCTTGGAACCAGAATCATATCCCACTTCTTATATTTTTCTAAAAGGGTTTTACAGATGTTTTGCTTTTTATATGACTGTACATATAAATGTGCATATATATATATATATATACACGCACACACACATAAATGAGGAAGAAAGACATCTCTTCTGTGTCTGTTTGCAGACACAGAATAAGTCTATATCCAAACTCCAGATAGGTCTATATCCTAACTCCAGATACTTCTTCAGGCACTTCTTTTAATGCACTCTAAGAAACAGATGAAATCAAGAGCAATTGAGTTCATGTTAACCAAGACAAAATGTTTTAAAAGACATGACGCTGAAATACAACCCCCAAAACTAAATCCCAACCAAAACAAAAAAAACCATGCAACAAAACCTCCTCTCAAATAATGGAAAAAGCTTGCTTTGAAGTGGATGTTCAGTTTTATGCAATGATTCTCATGGCCTCCTTGCTGTATGACAGCCAAGGTGTTTAAATTTCTTCAAAGCAGAAATGGAAATATTTATAGTATTACATAGAAGTTGGACAATGCATACTAGCTACATGCTTTCACTTTTTCACAAGTTAATTACAAGAAGAACTAACTGTGAAAGAAACAAACAACGGGGAGGTCACCACAGTGGTAGGATCTTGAAGATCTCTGCTATGGTTCTAAAAAAAAATTTTGATGTGATTGGATTCCTCTTTTAAAACAAAGTTCTGGCATCAGGTAAGGCCCCTGGGGAATCATTAATAAGACAGCTCCTCAGGGAAGAACTGCCAGTAAGTAAACTAGAGCTCCTGTGGAGATACTAAACCTCTGGTCAGAAGGGTAGCTGCAAGATGTGTAGACTAGGTTTTCTATTATGTTATCTTTGATCATGAAGAGTGTGTCAGATTGCAAGGAGGCAGATGAGCTGCATGCAGGTTATTATGAGGGATAAGGCTTACCTTAGAGATTAAAAAAGAAACAAAAATCAAAACACAAACAAACAAAAACCTGTAACAACTGTATTGTTAGAGTAAGAATTTTAAACATTCATTCAAAGAGGGACAGGCTCTTAGAACAAGCCAAGCAGACAGGTTAAGAACGGATCCTGTTTACACTGCGTGAACAAATTCTGTTATCCTGTATTCAGTGGTCTTTTTTTTCCTCCTGTGATCTAATATTAGAATAAAATCTTTGCATCTCAGAATGTTTGTATACAGACTTCGGTTGTTGAAGTCACAACCTGTGACACCTCATTCAGCTTCAGTAATTCAAGTAAGTCATTCAAGGTCCCTCTGCAGAGACAGCAATACCTCCAGCTAACAATTCAACCTGCTTACTTTAGAATTGTCTTTTTCTCTACTGAATGTACAGAGTCCTGAGTCAAGTAATCTCAAAGAGACAAAAGAGGTCACAATAAACATGAGAGATTCTGAATACTGTCTTGTCAAAAAAACCCCACAGTTAGCTATGCAACCTCAGCACCAATGCAAAAGCATTCTAAAGCTGACGAAGTTCCTTACAGTGGTTTTAGCAAATCTTTAGCAAAGATTTAGTTTAATTGTAATTACAGAAAGAAGTCTTGAATCTGGTCAGTATGATGAAGTCCCATCCAGCAGTATGAACAAAGCACATACTGCACTGTTACACTAACCATGAAGGCCAAAGGACAGGAGTGAATGTTGGCGTGGTGGACACAGCAGTTCTCCTCATCTGCATCTTTCCAGCTGGCAGGACATTCATGCTCCTCACAAAACTCCTTTGCAGCAGTAGCATTGCTAACCAAGCAGCAAAGGGAGAAAGAGAAACTTTCAGATTCATTCCTCATTAGCCAAAATTACAACAAGCACAAGAGAGCCTGTCATTTGTCCTCCTATTATTAGCAGCAAAAACATATGCAGTGAAATACAGTTTCACCATTTCTTTCTTCTTTTGTTTTGTGTCTGGTTGAAGTGCTCCTAGAACAATGAAGACTGCTGTCAACTGAATCACTGTCTATTACCATGCAGCAGGGACTTTTAGCAGATACTGCACCACGAGCAGGTACCAGTCTCCATGTCTCTCACCAGACTGACTTCATGACCAGATGGGATTACCAGACACAAAAGAAGATACCATTACTCTACTTAAACAATCAGAAATATGTGTCCCTGTCTACTTTTGTTCTCAGTGTTTTCAACTATATACCTTCATCTGTGCCTGTGATTTATACATATCACTCAACTCCAGTGTGAATGGTTGTTCCACAAGCCAAACTGCCACAGAAATTAATTATGCTGGGCAATGTGCCCTTATGGCCAAGAAGGCCAGTGGAATTCTGGGGTGTATTAGAAGGGTTGTGTTTAGTAGGTCAAGAGAGGTTTTCCTCCCTCTCTGCTCTGCCCTAGTGAAGTCACTATGGAGCATTGTATTCAGTTCTGGGCCCCTTAGTTCAAGACGGACCACAGAGACCTGCTTGAAAGAGTCCAGCACAAACCCACAGAGATGATTAAGGGAGTGGAACATCTCCCTTGTGAGGAAAGGCTGTGGGGGCTGGGACTCTTTAGCTTGGAGAAGAGGAGACTGACAGGCTACCTCATTAATGTTTATAAATATGTGAAGGGCAATTGTCAGGAGTTTGGAGCCAGGCTCTTCCCAGTGTTGTCCAATGACAGGACAAGGGGCAGTGGGTGCAAGATGGAGATTCAGTGTTATCATAAGGAAATTTATTTCACTGTGAGGGTGACAAAACATTATAATTGACTGCCCAGAGAGATTGTGGAGTTTCCTCTGGAGACATTCGAAACCCACCTGGACATGTTCTTGTGTGACCTACTCTAGGTGATCCTGCTATAGCAGAGGGATTAGACTGGACAGTCTTTTGAGGTCCCTTTCAACCCCTAATCTTCTGTGAGTCTGTGAATCATATCAGATACAATTCCTCAAAGCAAAATGTAAATAGACTGTTCTGCAAACCAAGGTAGACCTTTCCAAAGTTCATCCCTGAAAGATAAATGTAGCTTTTGGAACTATTACTATCCATAAATTTCAGAAAATATAAAAAGCATACTTTGCAAAACTGTGCACAAATGATCAAAAGCCAATATAAACTTTTATCCATTGCAAATGGGTTCCAGGTGATCTCTCAATATGAAAAAAACACCATCTCTGGATAACAGGTTTTACAATTTGAACTTTACAATGTAAACATTTGGACTGGTAGAGAAAAATGCGAGGTTTTCCATGAACACCTGTTACATTAACTGAGTACAGAATAGTTAGAAGGGAATTGCAGCTGCAGCCTCTGTCCCAGACATTGCTATAAAGCAAAAGTGTAAAATCAGCCTAAAATCAAAAGTGTAACAGCCTTTTAGTGATCTGAAGTTGTACACACAAACATTCTGTATTTAACTTCTGTTGTCTACAGTTACCAGCACAGGCTCTGAAATGATATGTAAGCTTTTAGTTGATTTAATTCTCACAGAAGTGCATCACTGAATTAAGTGAATTTAAGATTGGGTCAGCCTCTTTTTCATATCAATGTTGTGCACTTGAGACAGTATTAAAATGAGTATAAGATACAGTTAGTCTGGGGCACTTGCATAGACTTCAGCTGTAAATTCTTTGTGTAAAGAAGACAAGAAGTAATCAGATTTACACTGAGATGAAAATGCAGTTAACGTGATGACATATTCTGCCCTTGATCCTGTATGCAAGTACGTCATGATGGCTACTCACACATAAAAGTCATTGCAGAGGAGAAAATATTAGAGAAAACAGAGCTAAGAGAGATCTCAAGAGGCACAAGAAACCTCTGAGAGCCCTGGAGTCTGTGTTCCAATTATGTTACTGAAAATGTACATAAATAATTCCTGGATATTCATGATCATAAATGCATTTTTCTAGGAGCTCATACCTGTGAGAAAGGATTCCATTTCGCACTGCATATTGATAAAAGCTGTCTGAAGCAAAGATCGCATAGGTCACATTGAAGAATTCCCCACTCACAACCTTTTCTGGAGGCCTTTGTACCCATACCATCTCCAGGCCTAGAAAGAACACAACAATCGTATTTGCTATAAATTTCTACTTTAGAGATGCATGCAAATATAAAACTTTCTGTCTAGTTATTTCAATCTGCTGTTCCCATTGGTTTAAATGAGCCCAAAACAACCATTCATTTTAGTTGTGTAAGTAAACACAAACGCACATTAATGCAACAGTTTTGAAAGAATCATGCAAGAAAAGAAACATGGGAATGCACAAAGAAGAAGTGTAAGAAAGAAAAATAATGAGCTGTGTAGAGAGTAGGCAGCCTTGGTTCCCAGAGGCTGTAGGATATCTGCCACACAGGAGAGAAGAACCGTCTGAGATAATGGGGCCAGGTGGCACGGGAAGACAAGGCACGGAGGGGAAGAGTTTGCTAAAAACAGGGCTGGACATCATCTGTATTATGTTAATGCTCTGTTTGTATGATGGTATAAAAAGTGCCTCTGGTTGTAATAAAGAGGCACCTGCATTTAATAAAAGGGCACTTGCATGAAGTCAAAAGTGGTCACTGCCTTTGGTACTACTGGCAACAACAGAAAAATGTAACGAAATATCTAGTCATCTTGTCTAAAATAACTGCTCCCAATATAATGAAGTGCTGCTTGTCCTGATATATTTGCTTTCCTCTTTGATCATTCTTGGTTGCATTCACCATGGCACATCTCATTACAGGAAAACAGACAACTCTAGCACAAAAAGTTCACTCAAAACCCTTAACCTGTGAGAAATAATTACATATTTAAGAACTCACTCTCATTTTATAAAACCATATCACATCCATAACAGAGGGCAGTGGAAGGAGTGCTACAGAGATATCTGACATTATCCATTTCCATACTCTTAATGGGGAAGATAATGATGATTTACCCCCAGAAATCTCTCTTGTCTCTTTGGACACTGTATTATATTCTCTGAGCCTCTAGTAAGAGGTGGAAAATGCTACTAACCCATCTTCTTAAACAATGTGTTATTGACATCTATAAATGTCTGAGGGGTGGCTGTCAAGGTGAAGGTGCCAGCTTCTTTCTGGCAGTGCCCAGGTATAGGGCAAGGAACAAAGGGTGCAACAAGAACACAGGAAATTCCATCCCAACACAAAGAGACACTTTATGGTCATAGAATCATAGAATCAGTCAGGGTTGAAAGGGACCACAAAGATCATCTAGTTCCAACCCCCCCTGCCATGGGCAGGGACACCCTACTCTAGATCAGGCTGGCCAGAGTCTCATCCAGCCTGGCCTTAAACACCTCCAGGGATGGGGTCTTAACCTCCTCCCTGGGCAACCCCTATGAGGGTCTCACCACTCTCATGGTGAAGAACTTCCTCCTCACATCCAGTCTGAATCTACCTACCTCCAGCTTTGCTCCAACCCCCCTAGTCCTGTCACTACCTGATACTCTAAAAAGCCCCACACTAGTTATTTGTAGGCCCCCTTCAGATACTGGAAGACCACAATACTTGGAGCCTCCTCTTTTGCAGGCTGAACAGCCACAACTCTTTCAGTCTGTCCTCATAGCAGAGGTACTCCAGCCCTCATCATCCTCATGGCTGTTCTCTGGACACGCTCCAGCATGTCCACATCCCTCTTGTAATAGGGGCTTCAGAACTGGATGCAGTACTCCAGATGGAGTGTCATTTTTCATTTGCATGGTTAGTGGAGCTGCTATTTTTTACTCTAAATATAATTTCCTTTCGTATATAGAAGGAAACTGTAAAGCAACCTATTGATTTCCCATTTATCTTGAAAAGTAAACACTCCATATAAATGCTAACACGAGAGAAACTACATCACACAGATTTTTTGTAAAAAACCCAAATGTTAGTGTGATTTGCACTAAAATGTAAGAGAGAGTTGTGTTTTGTAGAATGTGTAAGAACGAAGGTCAGCATAAATTTCAGTTAAATTACTTTCCACTTTCCTTTAAAGGTCTCACAAAATAAACAACTCATCTTCCGATAGATACTCCCACATCTAAATGCTTTGAAGATCCTTTGTTAAATCCACAGCAATGAGACTAAAATATATGGCCCTTGTTTCACTTTTAGCAATGTCCGGAGGATGATGAGGAAAAAAAAAAAAATACAGAGAAAGGTAGAATAGATTTTGGAGTTAACTCTAAAATTGATTGTAAAGCATTAAGCAATGTTTCCTTTGTACTCAGTTCACACGTTATTATCAAGAATAGCTTTAAACGAGTTATCTCTTCTGCTGAATAG
Organism: Eubucco bourcierii; assembly: GCA_013396675.1. Lineage (NCBI taxonomy): Eukaryota > Metazoa > Chordata > Aves > Piciformes > Ramphastidae > Eubucco > Eubucco bourcierii. The sequence goes on from VWZE01008268.1 coordinate 15,774, forward strand.
TTGTTTCAGCATTAAAACAATAGTGAATTTGTACAGTCTTAGTTGACTATGGTCTACACAGTCTTCGAATTTCACTGTTCCAGTGGAACTCTGGAAAACATTTAACTGTAATATTCAGCTCAGACCATGATGCACCAGTATATTTCCTGGAGTGTTTTCTCAGTATTAGTTTCTTGGGTGTTCTTGTTTTGTTTCTGGAAAACCTATTGAAACACATTGTCTCTGGTCTTGTCTTTTAAAATGTAAACAAAAGCAATCTTTTATGTCAGTTATTTATCAGTTACAGAGCCACGAAATTACACAATAGTTGAAATTATAGGCACCTCTGGAAATAATGTGATCCAAAACTGTGTTACTCAAGACAGGGTAATCTAAAGCCGGTTGCTCAAGATTTTGTTTAGCTGAGTTTTGAAAATCTCCAAAGATGAAGAAACCACAGCCTTTCTGGGAACCTGTTCAATCACTCTTTCAGTTTAAAAGATTTTTCTTATATTTAAATAGAATTTCCTGTATTTTGGTTGTTCTTCAATTATTTTGCAATCTCAATCAATCAATATTCAACACCAAAAAAAATCAAATTTTTATTACTTTATCATGTAAATTAGTTTTTGAAACTGACAGGAACAAAATGGTTAAAGCCCTCGGTTTTTTTTCTTAAGTGCTCACAGAACAGGGTTCTGAGCAAAGTGGAAAGGCATGATACAAAGAACCAGTGACTTTGCTTACTGGCTGGAGGGTTTAAATGCAGCCCCATTCTGAACTGAAACTACAAAATTTCAGCATTTACCTGCATTGTTTGGATTAAGCTGTATTTGGTTTTCTGTGAGAAACAAATTGTTTTCAGTTTCTTTATGGGGGAAGCATTTAGCTCTTGCTATTATTTTTTCTTCTTGAAATAATGACAATTGGACAAATAATTGCTTTGAAGTACCTTTTGGACGTTTACTCTTATTCTCTGTTAAGAGATGTCAGTGACTCAGAGGCTTTCCACCTTGCATAACATTTGTCATGAGCTAGACACTACTCTGAGCACTTCAGTTTTAGGTTTTCAACTATACCCCAAGCAAGAGATCTTTCTTGAGCAGCTTTAGAAATCACTCACTCACCTCCACAGTCCAGCATGTTATACTCATTTGGTTTTTCCAGGGGCCAACAGTCATAATCTTTGTTATCCAGATCATGCCACCCCTCCACTAACA